>BSBK01005457.1:2105000-2212500 GCA_027943335.1 Chamaecyparis obtusa | reverse complement strand
CTTTCACTCTCATTCTAGGGTAATTGCATTTTACTTTCTATTTAAATCCTCCATTCTAGTGCTAGTCTATGGTTGTTGGAATCTCAATTCTGAGAGCTACTTAAAACCCTACCTAGATAGGAGGCAACAGGTCAAATCATCCAGGCATGCATGATGAATGATCCCACATTCATTCTTGTATGTGATTGATGAGAAATGACTATGTTGAAGTATATGGCTAAGTTAGAGGCCCACAATTAACATATACATTTTTGGCACCCACCGTGGGGCAAAAAATTCAATTTCTGGCCTCATTTTCTGACTTTTTTACGTCGAATTCCATTCTTTGTTCGTACGCCTCTGCTGCAAAATCTCACGCAAAGTTCCATACTATATCATGTGAAGTTGTGCTTGTATAAGCATTTCCTCATGTGATAAAGGCACTCTCTTGCGCACGGTCGTGCATTTGTTCACGCGAGCCTTGACACCAGAGATCTATAATTTATAGTTTTGTACTTTCTATTCTCTACCAACTATTATTTTCCTATTTTCTATGATTTCTTGATATTGTTTTCTGATACAACTTAATAGTGGGTTGGAGGATGTATGTCGAAGGCTCCTAAAAACATGACTATGCATACTTACTGACAGTTTGATTATAGGACGCTTGCCGAAGATCGCTTGTTAAAGCACTTCAAACCCACTCAAACATTTTGTCTCCTTTCATGTTTTCTTTACACAGTCTAATTAGGGCCTTGTTAAAATATCTTAAGGGTCTTGATAGTAGAATAGGGTATTAGGCTCTTCATTACATGGAAGTGATGACCATGAATGAATTTGAGACCTAGATGCTACTAGAAGGATAGATACCTAGGGGAGAAAGGAAAGGTAACAAATCAATTGACTCATCCACTAGTGAGGGGATTATGCTCTTCTCTCTTTGAGAGAATCAAAAACCCAGAAGCTCTTGGATTTGTTGATAGAGGAGTTAGCTCAATGATGAACTTGTCTGGTGTGTTTGGGTAAGGTGTAGAGGTATATGATTATGCTCTTCTCTCTTTGAGAGAATCATAAACTCTAACCCTTGAATCTGATCCAAGTTTGAGTCACCTTTAGCGGGCTTGCTGGAAGTTGAACCTCTGGGAACAACCCAAGTGGGTACACACCTTTTTCCAGTGATTCCACCCCACTATAATAAAGTTTCTTTATTTAGAAAAAGACTCCAAAGCCATGTTAATTTCTTTCTCTTGATCCATGATGTTGAACATCTTGAGAAAGCCCTATCTGTTGTACTGAGTGGCACTACTCCTAGCCTTGCTTGTTGGGGGTGTACACTTGCAAGTGTCAGTGTGGCAAAGAGGCCCTAGCCTTGCTTGTGAGGGAATTGAAGATTAATGTGAACAAAAGCCTATTAAACACTCTTTTAGTTAATTTCATACCTGGTTCACCTCTGAAAGGGGACATAATCTTTGCACAGGGAGAGGGAAGAATCTCTCCTGTAGATTCTCACCATAGGCATGCACTGGACCTTTGAAGGTGGTATATGACATTGGCCCATGTTTCAAGGGTAAACTTTAAACATATACTATTGAGTCCTTGGAAACACTAAAAACATGGGCGCCCTCTAGGGGGTGACATAACTGTGTGAGGTGGACACATGCACATAAGTTGTGAGGCATAAATTTTGTCTTCTCTACCATTTTCTTTGTAGGGATAACTGAGTGTTTGTTTTGAGTCTTAAAACATCTAACATGTTCAAATCTATCAAGAATCCCATGATCCTCCTGAGTTGCTTTTTCCTTGATGGAACTATTTTCAATTACTGATTGTTTCACAACTGCTTGCTAGTCCAAAACTCTGTGCTTGTTAATGATTGGTTCCTAAAATATTTGAACTAAAACTTGTCAATTTGAAGTAGTCTAAATGATCTACAAAACTAAACATTCTATCAGAGAACAGTCCCAACTGTGTCTCATAACCTATTTCTATCTAGGGAAATGATCCAAATTGTTAGAGTTTGCACATTCTTTCCTGGTTTTCTACACAATTTCCCGTGAGAGTTTGCATTCTTCTGCACTTTTTTGAGTGAGATTCTGGATCCTCGCGTGAGGTTGTGCCTTATCTTTGTCAGATTTTTTGACATATTTCTGGCTCTATCTTGCACTTCTCTGCATGAGACTGCACATCTTCGCATCACTCCTAGTGTTTCTTTGTGCGAGCCTGACATATCTTTGTGTGGGATTATATTTCCTTGTGTGAAATTATACCTTTTTTTGTCAAAATAGTGAGCTATTTCCCATCTTCCTGTGGTCAATCTACCTAGTCTGGTTCCTATTTGGGGTTTGTCTGCACATCTTCCTACCTATAAACAGTCTGAAACTGGATGTTTCAGGCTGAGAACTACATGATGATCACTTGAACTTACCTTGTCTCTTTTTTGTTTACTCATCTTGCTATGTTATCATACCTTATGACGTGATAGTCATCTCTCATCTTTTCTAGCCTTACTCTCGACGACTCGTGCCAGGTATATTTCACCTTGTCACTCTTTGCACTTATCTCAAGACATAGTTCCAAGCATAGTCCTAGTCCACTCTTGTGACACAATCTTTGATTATGAATGTACATGCTACACACTTGTACACTAGTAAGATGGCAGACCCCAGTCCTACCTAGGGAGATTCCATCCAAACTACTGAACATACTACTAATCTTAATTGGGGGCCATTAAATGATATTTACCACATCTTGAATATGCCTTGGGGTATGCCTATTCTAAACTAATCCACTAATTCTAATACTGAACAAGCTCCTGCTACTAAGAATACCACTCCTATAATGGATGACAATGATGACAAAAATCTACCTCCTACAATGTCTTTATCTGACTACATCAGGCAATATCACAACATCAAGATAGATTCAAAGGAGTACGAGTGTGATTCCTCATCATATGCTACTACAACAATACAAGTTGATGTTATACATAGATATGCTTCTCCTACTAGCTTTGAAAGAGGAGAAAGTTCTAACTCTCAGGATCAAGAAACTAAGGACGATCCTTTCCACCCTTTTGTGCAAATCATTCTTATGGCTCCTAGGCCATCTACTTCAAGCTACACTTTAGCTGCTCTAGCAAATCATGGGTATATAAGACCTCATCCTGTCATAGCTTCATGGAACATAGGCATATCCAAAATTGAAATAGTTCTTATTTGTGCACTCTTACCACCTAAAGAGGGAACTAGCTCTTAGAATTGACCATATTGATTAGACTCACATGATACTTCTCTAAACTTATTTGACTCTTCTAGGACAACTCACATTTGACAATATTTTATGGAAGATAACTTTCTTGATCTATCTGATTCATTCATGAAAAATAATGATGATGCTGATATCTTTTCACTTGAGCCCATCCCATCGACCTCTCTCCCCTCTTCCTCCTCAAGATAAGTGGATCATCCACTTCCCATTCCACCTCTCCACCTAAACTAGTCGTATCAATCTCATTCATCCATAAGTCCCAAGTCTTTTGGAATTAACTTGGATTTGTCACATAAAAAAATCAAAAAAATCCACTCATATCTCAAGGTCACCATGTCCCATCTAATCAACATGTGACTACAAAGAAAAAAGGCAGCATCCTAAAGACCAAAAAGGTCTTCAAAGAGAAAAAAAGACAATCAAAGTAAAAATGGATCTCAAAATCCATCTTACAAGAATTGCAATCAAAAGCGTCTCAAAAGGAAGAAAAAAATTCAAAAGCTATGTGGATTCCCAAGCTAAAAAACTTGGATATCGAAGGAAAATCAAAGTTTCTATTCAAGCTTCCAAATTCTCATACTTCACTCCATTTCACCATCCTTGCCTCTCATACTTTACACTCTTCACCCCATCTTACTTTTCCCAAAGGTGCATATTGATATCTCCTAATTTTTAATGACATGACTACAAGAAATCTAGAACGTACTCTCCCTAAGTGTTTAGAGTGTGGGAAATTTGACAAAGAGTTAAGACACGTCCACGAAGATATTTTTGGGTCTCACTTAAATGATCTTTTCTTGACTATGGACCTCTCGACAGTTGGACACTATTGGTTGGATCTCCTTATCACTCCTGCAACATTGGTTTATGGAGTGAGTGTTGTGCTATCGATTTAGGTTGAGATTCCTACTTTGTGAGTCTCTCTAAAGGGCCTCATCATTAAGGATGATACCAAAATATCTTGGCTACAAGAGCTAGAACTACTAGATGAACATTGACAAGTGGCATTCAATCACCTTAAAGCATATCAAAAGAGGATATCCAAGAGCAATAACAAGAAAGTTAGACCAAGGGACTTCCAAGTGGGTGATCTCATCTTGAGAGAGAACCCCAGGAATTAGAAACAATGGTTCCAGAAGGGAAAATTTGAGTTGAATTGTCTTGGTCCATATATTGTCACTGCAGTGTTTGGGTCTAGCACCTATCAACTCTCCACCACTAAAGGAGAACAACTTAAGGAGCTGATCAACGCTTTACATCTAAAATGATTCTATAACTGAGGCATCTTTAGAATGCTCCATGTACATAATAAAGTTCTAAAAAATCCTAAAAATTGTAAAAAATCTTGAAAAAATCTATTATCCTAGTGAAAACTTGGTAAACAGGCACCTTGATAGTACAAAAAAATACAAAAAAATTGAAAAAGAGAAAAAAAAAGTGCCATTGATGAGAACTTGGCAAATAGGGGTCATGGTAGCAAAAATAAATAAAGTTGTACCAAGAAGGTGAAAACCTAGTAAATAGGCACCTCTTGTTTTGCAATGCTATACCTATCGCAACACCACTTGGCTATGTACAATTGCTCTTTGCTTTCCCACTTTCTTGCTTTAGTTTTCTCACTCATGCACTTGCTCTCAGTTACCTTTGAGACTCTGCTTGAGTCTACATGGATTGACACTGGTCATACTCTAGGGGAAACCTTTCTAGTATAGGGGGCACTATCCTATCACTCTCAGAAGATCTCTCTCACACCAGTCACAAGTGGTTCTCACTACGTCTACCTACTGATGCCTAGCAGCACTGAGATATCTCTCCTTGAGGATCTCTCTAGCATCAATCACCAATGGTTCTCTCTATGTCTGCCTATTGATGCCTAGCTAGCATTACAATCTCTCTCCTTGAGAATCTCTCTTGCATCAATCACCAGTGGTTCTCACTACGTCTATCTACTATCACTGTACTAGTGAGCCTTTTTGCACATGACATATAACTCTGATCTAACATCAATCTACTTGAACTGAAATTGAAACTAACTTGTACCTCTTTGGGACATGTTGATCTTTCCTTTTCTGTACTTGTCCTTTCACTTTGTCATTCCTTCTCGAGCAACTCGATGATGTCTATCTTGACTGAGAGATGTGAAGACTGGGGGCATGATTGTTTTCTTTTCTTTCTATTTGTTTGTTTAGTCCTAATGATCCAAAGGATCAAATATACGAGGGGTGTCCACTATGAGAGCCTCTATCTCATGTTAGATGGCCATGTGTACCTTGAATCCTTTTATACAGAAACTTTGGTGAGGTTGGTTCTTCTCCTTGTTTGTTTGAGTAACTTCTTTTGGCTACAAGTGAAATCTCTACACTCGTCTTGTGAAGTGAATGTAAGGGTCACTATGAGCATCCTCAGTATACTGCTCAATCACTTAGCAAAAGGAGGAACTCTTGCATGTCTTATGTGTTTTCATGTAAGAAACATTCAGGTCATCCTAGCAATTGTGCTTTGATGATTATGTTAACTTGCTACATCAAAAGGAATAGGTGTGTTGGTCATTCTGGATTCTTGTGCCTTAATGCTTACACCTTATTCTGACAAATCTAAGACTAATGTCATATTCATATTCTCATGATTGCCATGTTAGTGAGGGTTGTATGACAACCTATGAACATCCCATACCCAAAGCTCTGTGATGAAAACTATCTAATGGGTCCAAAAACCAAGTCCTAGGGATTGCATCTAGTTTAGGCTTGCATTTTCATTCTAGACTTGCATAGAAACAGTGTTTGATTCTTGCTTTATTGTATTCTCTTGGATTTTTACACTGAGGGTTCTCATCTCATGTCCCAACTTCATCATGACTACACAAGTGTTTGATCCTTGCTCTTGATCTTCAAGCAACTTCCTTTGGTTAGTACCTATCATATATTGGGATATCCTACATGAGATGATTAGTACCACATACATTGCATTTACATATTTCATCCACAAAGTGCATTCTCATAAATCATCTACATCTACATCCACATCTACATCTACAAATTCATATACATGAACATCCATCATAAGCATTAATCAAAACATACATTTCATTTATTCATCTACCATCTATCATTGCATTTTACATTGCATACATAAATAATAAGAAAACATGTGCATATTCAAATACATATCCATACATTACACTCATTTTACATTTACTCATCTAATCATTTAGGATACATCTCATAAAACATAAGCATTTAATAAAATATATGACACATACAATGATAGCAAAAGATGAGCTCATATCTATATATATCAAAGTGTCAGTATACAAAAAATAGTGCTACTCGAGCACAGTCTATATCTCAAAAGAATGTTACAATACAAGGATGCCTACACATCAGGTACATCATGATATGTGATCTACAAAATCAATGCTAATCTATCTAGCTTTGGCCTTCCCCATCCAGAGGAGGTGGAGGTGGTGACATGTCTAGTTGAGGAGGTGTCCGTGGATGGGGTGCCTATGGAACATTAAGAGCTCCTGCATACTCAAAAAATCTCAGCACCTTCTACGCTGCATCAAGTACCACACCAATATACACTACATAATAATACAATGCATGTGCAGCCTCATATTGAGTCTCTACCCTAGCCCTCACTAACTCCTCTTGCAACTACTTGATCTTCTGATCTCTATCCATCAATCAGGCATCCCTAATAGCAACATGTATGTGGAGGTCACTTAACTACCTCTACATAGTCCACACCCTCTCTCAACTCCTCTGTAGCATCTCCTACAACTGTGGTACTGCATCTCTAGGAATGGGACCCTATGTAGGCTAGACCTACATCTCCTCATCACTGCCCTACACCTGTGCCTCTATCTCTGGCTGTTGTGGTAGTGGCTCATCTATCCTCTATCGCAAGGTTCTCTCCTGTGATCTGCTACTACTGGTACCTAGGTCTATCCTCATCTGCCATGCCGGGATGGAAATTTGTGATGTCCTCTACTGAGGTGCCTACTATTGAGGGGCCTGCTACTATGGTGGTGGTTGGGCTACCTGTTGCTACACCTTGTGCTGGTGCACCCATACCAACTAGATCTATATAATGAGGAAATAGATGAGCGACCAAGTACTCTCAGTATGCAAGTGTCATATTGCCATCTACCACCCTAGCCATATAATTCCATAGGGCTGGTGCTACCCATGCATTGATCATAGAGCATCTTGGATCTAATCTCGCACTCCAGCTCTTCTTCACCTCATCGGTGAAGTGAGCATAGGAATAATACTCCTGTGTGATATCCTACGGCTGACCAAACTATCACAACACCCATGTTAGTGGGAATCACTCAATAACTGAGATAGAGCGGCCAATCAGTACTTGCATGTAGAACATGTTAGGCCATTTTCCTGTCATAGCAAAATCCAATGAAAATGACCTTTTTTCCCTGCAAAGCTTTGTTAAGTTGTCTCTACTGGCCTGTAATCATAGTTTTAATGTGCGAAGAAAATTCATAATATTTCATGGTTTGCGCTCTTAGCCCCATGCTCTTTAATGTATCACCTTGCTCTAGCTCAGATTGCATCTCCTAAATCGCAAAACCTAGGGAGAAATTCAAGTTTCAAGGTCTGTAGGAAATAATTTCAGAATATGCCTCAGTGTCAAAAACCCACAATGTTGTTGAAAACTTGGATGTTTTCAATCTTTCACTGAAAATCCACTTCTGCCCTATTTGTTGGCATTCTCTAACTGCGTAAGTCCGACTAGATGGTGGGCCCTAGTCTTCAAAGGTTTCAAAATGATTGGTTGTCACATGATCACATGTCAGATTTTTCTGACATGCGATCATGTGACTGGTTACTCCAGGTGCTGTCAGGGAGGTGGTGACATGTTTAGTTCTAATTGGTAGCCAACTGGTGATGTGGAAAGGGTTTTCAGCATGTCTTGAGGTTAGGGTATTCTAAGATTCTACAACTGGCGGTCGTCGCTAGGTCTCTTGTTTCTAGTAGTTAGGTGCCTAACCTTCAACGACTTGGTGGGTGGTCTATTTCTCTTTAGTCTCATGATCTCCAAATGCTTGGCGGTCATATGGCCTTTTCACATGATTGCAAGGGCCAGGTTCGTGGCTTGTGATCATGTGACAAGTTTCCTTCCTTGCGCATGGGGCTTGTTGGTGGGAAGGCTGTGGTCCTGGTGGTGGTTATGTGGCATCTTGTGGTTGGCTGTCACATGATCGCATGTTATAGTTTTCTGACATGTGATCATGTGACTGGTTGACGCCTATTCTTGGGCCCGTTGGTGATTGAAGTGTTGTGGTCCCGTTGTCAAACTAGGAGGATGAGGTGGCAGTCTTGTTGCCTTATCATGTGATCGCAAGGGCCATCTTTCAGCCATGTGATCATGCGACAAGGGTGCCACATTGTGCTAGGGCCTAGTGGCAGGTGGTGGCATGGGCATTCCTAATTGGTCGATGTGGTGGTGATGTGGTATTTTCTTGGTGGGGCCACTTGCTCGGTGCTGACGTGTAAGGTTTTTGATTGGTCACCAGGGTGACAAAGTGGATATGCCAGGTGGGACCGTTACTTAATGGCATACGGTAGGGTGAATGTTGGTGGTTAGTCACATGTTCGCATAGCCTTTTTCAAGGCTATGTGATCATGTGATTGACATTTTGCGTTAACTCATGGTTGTGGAGTTGTGTGGTGGTAAAGGATTATGGTGTGTTGCATGTTCGCATAGCCCTTTTCTTGGCTATGCGATCATACGACAACTATTGAGATGTCACCATTGCAGAGTTCTAAGGTGGGTCCACGAAGCCAGTGGTGCTGATGTGCTAGATTCTAATTGGCTGTTAACCGGCTAGCCATTGGCACCCAAATTCAAATATGATTGCAGGGTTTCATGCCGATGTTTTCATAGTGAGCTATTTGCGACAAGTGTGGTAGCTCAGAATTGATTTTTGTAGGGCAGTTGTAGTTGCGATGATGATGAAGAAGATCTAGATTACTGTCCTGGTCTGATCTTGCTTCTTGGGTGCTGCAATGAGTTAAATGCAAAGGACTATTGTTTTGGTGTGGGCAGCTAGGATTTTGATGTATGTCAGAGATCTCCATGGTTAGTACATGAAAAGTCATCAGACTAGCTCTAGCATTGAAGTTGTTCTTCCCACAACAATAAATCACTTCTACTTGTGATCGCAGTTAGTCTATGATGATGAAACCAATGTAATTGTACATCAAATTTTACCTAATTTCTTCTCGGGTTTCTAGGCTTCTCTGCACTCTTTCTCTTCTTGTTGTACTGGGTGTTTGCAGACCTAAATTTTGTGCCCTAATGATCTATAGCTTGTTGCAATCCTTGTTCCTATAAAAGGATTTTCAAGATCATTTAGAAGGGTTCCAGCTTAGAGTTCCTTTCTAGTTCCAAGGAAGGGTCCTTTTCCTATAGATATTTCTTTTTCTCTGCATATAGGGTGTTCTTCTTTCCCTTGCTGGTTCTGAGAATAGAATACAGATTGTAACAGATGTCTTATGTATGAGATTGCAATACATTTATAGTTCTATTAGATTTTCTCTATTTGAGTTTTGAGTTTATTGATTATAGCATCAAGGGTGTTGTAGTCTTTCTATTTGCATTTCCAGTGAGTGTCTGCAATAGAGTTGTTTTCACAAAAGCAACTAAGTTCAAGACTAGTTTTCAGATGTGTATGGGCAGGGATATCAAGGGTATTTCATGCTTATCTTCCAGTGGATGCTAGTCAATGTATCATTTGTTTATAGGTCTCTTCTAAGGGGAGGGTTAAAATCCTTTGAATAGGTGATAGCATATCTGGGCACACAGGTGGATAGTTAAGGTATGATCTAGTTGATGGTGTATGTTTGGTGTAAGGCATCAACATATTAGAATGTATTGTTTTCTTGTTTCATAGCTCTCTGTTGCAGTGATGTTTTTGACTCTGCTGTCCATTGGAATAGGCATTGGTCTATGAGAGACTTAGGGTATCTCAGGGGTCCTTTCAACCCAACATCAATCATTCAATTCAAATACCTTTCCCTTTCATGTTGGTAGTAATAGTGGGTTCTCTCTAGTCTTTAGACTCATTCTATGCAAGTAGGGCTATTGCATAAGGATTGGCTTCATTGGGGTATGAGTTACCTGAAGGGGTTTGAAGACTATTCCACACTAATCTGTCTACAGACCTTTTATTCACCAAAAGGATGTCATGAGTGTGCAGATAAGGCAATACCTACCTGAGTGATGTGGAGCTCAAAGAAGGAGGATTCCTTTTAATCCTCATCAATTGGACTATTTCCTTGTCAAACTTGAGTACCTAACCTATAATTCAAGCCCACCTATTTGATTCAAGTTTGGTCCTGCAAGGAAAAGATCCAATAGAACATATAACCCAATTGAGAACTAGCATCATCCTAGGCCTCTGTGCCTCTCCATGGCCGCCATACTATGATGGCCATATCATCAAACTATACATGCCACTGCTCTATCTTATCTAGTGTGAGATTGGTCATCGATCCACCGTACCTATAAATATATGGCTCCAACAACTACTATGTATCATAAAAAATTGGCCTACATATCAGGAGATGCTCTCAGGCCCATACCTGTAGTACAAATACCCCCGCCGCCATGCTCCTAGCATCTTTGTATACAATCTCATGCATCTCATGATACATCTGGGTTAGCATACACTGACCCCACCCATAGTGAATTGATGACCCTAACATCCTCTGAAGCATCTGACCCTATCCACACTCTAATCTATGTCGTCCTCTATCTGACATCAAGTAATAACCCTAGAATACTACTAATACAACTGCCAACCTATGACTAGGACCATAATCTCTAATAAGCTCCTCCTAGGGGATTGCTCGATCCACGACCAGCTCATCCTAAAAGATATCTCTGAGTGTTGTTCTCCCTACCTATGGTTGCACATTGTACTCCATGCTGGTCCCATAGAATGGTATCCTCAGAATCCTGTAAATGTCCTCGGGCGTCACTATCATCTTGCCCCATGGAGCATGGAATGTGTTTGTCTCCAAATGCAAATTCTTGACTAGGGAACCTAATAGCCCATGATTTAACTGAATGTTGGGTACATCACATAGATGTGATAATCCTAGTGCATCTATGCTTTCCACCTTCCCATTTGGTCTTGTGTTACATAAGACATTCTGCTGGCTTGGGGAATTGGTGCTATTTGGTGGAAAGCATGCCCTAACATGGTCATGTCGACCTCATCATCAATGTATACTCTAACCCTTGGCTGCACCTCTTTGGTAAACCAAGTGGGCTTTGAGAATGAATTTAATGGCTCATAGGGAGTAGCCAATGTAGTGGAAGTCGCAAAGCATTATGTCCTTATCTCCTCTGGAGCTTCTTCTTCTTCCCCTGTTTCTTATTCATTCCCCATATCTTGTTCAGGCTCTCCCTCATTAGCAGTTTATTGCTCATCAACAGTCTATTCCTTAGTATCTGTTTGAGGCTTATCTTCTTCTGTATGTAGCTATTCTTTTGCCTAGGACTCTCCCTTGTCATCTAGTTCTTTAAATCCAACATAAATTTCTTCTCTCCTTTCTCCGCTAGTGACAACTTCTTTCTTTGGCTTCTGTGAGCTCTGGGATACTGACTCAATGTGAACCTGGGGAGGAATACTAAGTGGAGGAGGCATAGGAGACATGAGGGGAGTGGTTGAATAAACTGGTGGAGTAGGAGTTGGAAAGGGAACATGAGATGAAGAGGGTTGTTGAGATAATGGAGCATTCTTCATGGGAGTGGAGAGGGGAGTGGTGGGAAGCTCATGAAGTGGAGTGGAAGGGAGTGTAGAAGCACCAAGTGGAGGTAGAGGTGGGACAGATGCAGCCAATGGTACCTATGTACTTATTCCCTCCTTTGAGGTGACCCCAGTAGAAGAGTCCTTTTTAGGTTTTGTAGTTCCTCGGTCTATGGTCATCTCAACATCATTCAATCCCTGAGGTCCCTATTATAGATCCTCCCCCATGCAGCTAGAAAGACAAGTGAATTGCATAGGAGCCTATTGCTCAGCCTCTTTGAACCCATGCAAACTAGAAAAATTAGAGATTTTGAATTCATCATTGCTAAGGGCATCCAAATTCATTGGCTCTTCCTGAGTAGCCCCTTCATCATCCTTAGGATCATCTTCCATTATCCTTCTTTTCTTTAGGAATCCTACTGAGTGGGTCCTCCTACTAAGGGGAATCTCATCTAACACTTCCTCATCCTCTTCCTCTAGAGTATCCATCTATGTAGGGGTTGAGCCTACCTTTCTCTTGTAAACATGGCCCTT
This sequence comes from Chamaecyparis obtusa, assembly GCA_027943335.1. Lineage (NCBI taxonomy): Eukaryota > Viridiplantae > Streptophyta > Pinopsida > Cupressales > Cupressaceae > Chamaecyparis > Chamaecyparis obtusa. The sequence goes on along the minus strand of BSBK01005457.1, from coordinate 2,199,941 downwards.
GATTACTCCAGCCAGATTAGGTCCTGCTATTTTAAACTTTGTTTTCTTTTTTGAGCTGGGAGAAGTATGGTCACTTGATGAAGGTGCCTCCGGTGGAGCAATGCTTCCGATGATCTTGGTTTTCACCTTTTTGGAATGTGTAACCAAACCATACATGGTGGGATGCTCATGTCAATACACAGTCTCAGGCTTCAAAGGGGCAACTCCTTTGAACTATGGTTTTAGTATCTTCTCTCCCTTCTTCTTTTCTCGAGATGGTTTCTCAGGGAGTTTCTTTATTGGAAGTGGTTGCATAGGAAATGGATGAGCAAGCCAAAACTTTGTCAGCTTGATCACATGTAGGGCTCTGAAGTCCATGCTGTCATTCTCATCCTGATCCACCTCTGCATTTAGAATGGCCCTGATGTATACCTTGTCCATATTATATATGGAATCCAAGATTTTATCAGAGTTGGCATCTAACACCTTTTGTGGAATTTTCAGGGAAAGGGCACCCTATGCCATCTACAAGCTCATCCGGCAATAGTCATGGATTCTCACCTCATAATCATCCACACAATTAGCCCAATGTTCTTCAACATGCAGCTCATGGATATAGTGTCTTCCCATTATGTGGCTATAGGTACCAATGGGGTCAAAATGTGGCCTCACCAGATTGTAGGTTGCTAGTGGGAATTCATCCCATTCTCCAACCAATGACTTGCAAAATTTCATGTCAGGAACACAATGAGGACCGACTAAAATAGGAAAGTCCTAGCAGTGTTTCTTCTTGTGCTTGATATGCTCGTGAGCGTTGGAAAATCGCCTTGCTATCTCTAACAAAACTACCCTATTAGGAGGGTACCTTGGGAGTTTCTTGGGTGCTAAGGTGCTTCCTGCAACCTGAATGTATGTGAATGTTCTGAATTGTATATAGAATGACCCAATGGCCTTCACCTTAGCTATTTCTTCCATTGATAACCTTTTGGCAAAATCACCCTCGATGGAGTGTATGATTGCAAAAATGAAGGCATCATTAACTATCCAGAATTCTAGGCTATTGTGTGTGAGGAAGTCTTTTCACACCAATTGAGGGTACAACGTGAAAGGCCATGTGTTTTGTTCCCTGATGTTTCCAACTTTGGTCAATCCTGGATATACTACCCTGGTGGCTAGTAAGTACATGACATATAATGTCATGTAAAAGTGGGGATCTATTTTTACCCAAATCAGCTGTTCATCCAACTAGTCACTTAGAATAGAGGCGCAATTGAACCTTGCTTGTCTTTCTTTTATCTTCTAGATAAGGAAGATCATCTAGGGCTCCAGTTGATGAGACTTGGGTAGGCCATACACCCTACTTATCATTGTTATAGTGGCCTAGATATCTTCTTTCATGTAATCTATCCTCATATCAATTCTATCAAGCCTATTCTTGGGCAAGGGCTACATCAGGTACTCATTATTTACAATATTGTGAGCCCTCTACATGTCTTTTTTGTAAAATTCCATACCCTTGTTGATATTGAAATTGAAGAACTTATCTACTCCCTTGGGTAGATCAAAAACATCTTCAATATTGTTGGGCCTCAGGTCCAAGATCACCACCCCAATGCCATTTCTGATCATGCACTCATTTGGCACATAGTTGCTGGCTAGTGTGTTAATTAGGTCTGTCGACTGGATTGAGATGGGATGCACTACTGCATTCACCAAGGGACAGTGCACCAATGAAGTGCAATCTTCTGAACATCCCACCGACTGAGCACACTTATTAAGATACTCATTCCAACTCACATTTCTGATATCAGTATTAGTTATCCCAATGTGCAAGTCAGTCACCTTGGATAGTGGGTGGTATCCTTTGAACTGGTATTTCATTGCCAGTGATGCTAGTACCTTCTCAGCCATATTTGCAAAAGGGTATAAGGCTTGAATCAGTAACATAGTGAGGAAAAAGAAACTGGGAAAACACAACCACTTACATAAGAGATTTTAGCCTTTTCAGCCTTTCATACTCACCAGACATCCAAAAGGCCGAAAAGGCTGCAAGGCTTAGAGGACAAAAAAGACCAAGGGGAACTCTAGCAGAGGTGGAAGACTTTTGGAGTGTGAAAATGCTAAAAAGGTCAACAAGTGCAAAGAGACTGTGAAGTATAGGCATTGCTTTCAGCATTTCAGGGGTAGGGGATGTTTCAGTGTGCGCAAACATTGAAATGCTAATAATGTGAGCACTTGGAGTTTTTTTGATTTGGTGGATGCTCTAAAATTTTTGGACCTTGAAGGTTTGAAACTAGGGTTTTCAGTCAGACTCAAAAAATGAGTCCGATGGTGAGTTTGATGAAAAAATCACCTAGGGATGCGAGGTGGCTACCTCGACAATCCCCAGGGCCAAAAAGGCTGACCTAAACGAACCTAGACCTAAGACTCAAGCTGAAAAGATAAAAAATGCAAACCCTAGACCTAGGATGAAACAAGAAAATAGGAAACAAAAGGATGCCAACTAAAAACAACAAAGAGGGGAGAAGACCACCTACTCAAGGGATGAAGAACCCGATGATGACCAGCAAGAAGGCAGGAGCCAAATGACAAGAAAGCAATGAGCTACGAAAAAATGAGTGGGCAGATGATGGAGGAGCGAGAGCGCAAAGTGAGGGTTTGAAAAAACCCTCACGCCTTATATAGGCTTTGCGGGGTTGCTGATGTAAGCACCCCGTGAAGTGGCCTTTCGACCTTTTTTGGGTGTCTTAAACATCCGATAGGCTGACAACACCGAAAGGCTGACTCTATGAGAGTCGGCCTTTCAGGATCAAAGACCACCGAAAAGTCCAAAAAAAGACTGCCCACACCCGTCATCGCTCCGTCATGACCTTCGCACCTTTTAGACCTCTAAAATGGGGAAATGTCGACAAGGTCAAAAAGGTGAAAAACCTAAAAAGAACTAACACCAACCCTAAAGATGACAAAAATGAGACAAGAAGAAAGTAGAAGGGGGGCCCCTGAGGCCATAAGGGCCAACAAAAGGGGAGCGTGGTTGTGGGACCACAACAAATAGCCCAAACAAAGAAAGGAAAATGATGAAAACTACCACAACTAGTCGATTCGGAGACAACCCCGATGTGCAATGAGCCAAGTATGAAGATTATCGGATAGAGTATACTTTTTAACATCACCAAGGTTGAGAAAACCATAGTGTTTGCATCCAGTGGGTGAGAATGTGATTTCAATTTTCCTGGGAAACTCTTGCCATGAGCTCCCCTTGATGATCCACCTCTTATTTCTAGATCAGTACCCATCAATCAAAAGTTGACCATAAGTCAATTTAACCTTGCTCTATTACTAGGCAGACGTTGATAGCCTCGATAGAGGTTGTCAAAGTCACCCTTTCCCAACTGTAGATGAGCTTTAGTAGAAGTGCTTAGACTTCATAGGAGGGCTCTTAGACTCGATTTACTTTAAGCTTTAGGAAAATTCCTTTGAGAGCACTTGTCTATCAGAAAATTTTATTCCATGTGAACTACTTCGAAGCTCCTTGTAGCTTTGCAAGAAAACCTTCTGTTGTTCTTTGTTTCTCTTTTTTGGAAAACTAGGGCAACGCTTAAACTGTGCTGTCCTGGTTTCAAGCATCTCTTTGTTTATCTTATCTTTATGCATTCCTCCTTTTCATTTTCTTGCTCTTTTTTTTTTCTTTTCTATATTCCAGTCCGACAAGGGTTCTGACTTTTAGGCTTCCTTTGTGACTGTGGGCATCTCTTGGTGCAAATTGGAATCTCACCTCGAGAAGCTCATGGCTTAGAATTTTCCTTTTAAAATGTGTTTCAATGTTGAGGATGCTTGATTTAGGTATACACTCCAAGGAGTCTAAAAAGAGTAATCTTTCCTCCTATCCCTATCCTTGGCTCACTGCACGATGGAACTATTTCCATAGTTCAGACCATGGGGAGCTTAACTTGAAACCTAGGCTACCTGAATGGAATACTAAAAAAGAAAGCACTGACCCCCCCTATGAATAAAGAGAAGACACGGATGACAAGACTGACCAAAAACCAATGAAACAAAGAAAACAATATAATACAAGAATATACAGTAAAGTACAAGGGACCAATCAAGACCCAAAATAATGCTTTAGAAAATGGCCATTGACTGGTAATGGGACCAATTCTCCATCAAGAGAACTAATTCAAAAGGTATTCTCCCCAAGAATTTCTACAATTTGGAATGGGCCTATCCAAAGACGTTGGAATTTGGTGTGGCTACCTAGTTTTTCTTTTGCCTTGTCCCACATTAGGACCAGATCAAAAATTTAGAAAGCCTTTATAGTTGCTCTTTTGTCAAACCATCGCTTGACAATAGCCTGGTGTTTGGCTATGTGTTCCAGGGCCATAGTTCATTTTTCCTCAAGGTTTAGCAAATTCATAAGGTGAATCTACACCCGATCCTCACCCTCGACATATTGATCCATGAATCTCAAGATTGGTATTTTTAGGTTCATTAGAAAGACGGGCTGCAAACCATACACTAACTAGTAGGGAGAGGTCCCTAGGGCATTCTTGATTTAGACATGATCTGTCCATAGAGAATATTTCAACTAGGTGTGCCAGTCTCTGGGATTATTATCCAATAGATGTTTGATTACCATTGTTAGGTTCTTGTTGGTGGATTCAATGACTCCATTCCCTTAGGGGTAGTAATTGGATGAAAATTTGAGAATTACCTGGTTCTCAAAAGCCCATTGAATGAGACTCGTGGATGAAAAGTAGGGAGCATTATCGCATACCAGGAAAAAGGGCATGCCAAACCTCATGATGATGAACTCTTCCAGGAACTTGGTGATAACTTTAGTGGTACAATTTTTCATAACTTGTGCCTCTATCCAACATGTATAGTAATCGGTTGCAGTCAAGATGTATTGATGGCCTGCTGAGGATGGGGGATTAATCATTCCCACAAAATCTAGCCCCCATTGGGTGAATGGATGTACCTTGTATACCGGTTGTAAGGGCATCACTGGGTGCCTTTCTTGAATGGCACTGGTTTGGAAAACATGGCAAGAGCACACATGTTCATGGGCATCTTTGAATAGATTTGGCTAGTAATAGGTAGATCTTAGTATATGATGAGCTATAGCTTCTGCTAATCCATGTCCCATGTCATACTTATCATGAAATTTTGTGAGAACTAGCTCCGCTTCTGTCCGATCCAAACATCATAGATATAGCCCATCATAATTGTGTTTGTAGAGCTTCCCATTCTTCAACATGTATGAACTACTCTTATTCTTAAGTGCTCTCCATTAGGAACCATTCAATCCATCTGGACAACAATTTTGTAGCAAGTAGTAGACTACGTCTTGATACCATATATCAGTGACTATTCCTTCATTGGTGTACACCTGGCACACCAATCCCTGTTCTATTTCAGCCATCATCTTGGTGAGGCCTTAACCCCTTACTAATTTCATTGGTTGTATCTCAATGTCGAACTCTTGCAATATTTCCATCCATTTGCCTCTTCGTTCCCTGAGTTCATTTTGCATTAGTAAAGATTTGACTGCTGGTTCTGGAACAATAGCAATGACCTTACTTCATAGTATGTAATGTCTGAATTTCTTGATAGCCTTGACTAAGGTGAAAGATTGTTTGTCCAAATTAGGATATTTGAGCTCTACATTCTTCAGCGGGCAGCTCATGCAAGCAATCAGCCTTTCATCCTCACCTTCTTTCTTCTGCGTGAGGATTCCCGCACATGAATGTTCTAAAGCAAAAGAGTAGACTTTAAATGGTAGAAGATAATCAGGACTGACCAATACTAGAGCAGTGGTGATGGATGTCTTGATTTCTTCAAATGTCCCTTTAGCCAGAGCATTCTATTCAATTTTAGCATCCTTCTTTAACATATCATTCAAGGGACGCACTATCTCCGCAAAACCATTGATGAACTTCTTGACAAAGTTGATTTTCCTAAAAAAGGATTTCAATTCCTTTCTGCTATTTGGTGGGACCAATTTGAGGATAGCCTCAACCCGCTTGGGGTCAATTGAGATACCCATCTTAGATATAATGTGTCTGAGGAGTTTACCTTGTGTCACCCCAAAAATGCACTTCTTAGGATTCACAGAAATCCCATAGCGTCGACACCTCTTCAAGAATTTTCACAAATCTTTGATGTGGTCTGCCTAGTTTTTGGAGAAGATTGTGAGGTCATCCATGTATATAACAATCCACTTTTTGACCAGGCCCTTGAATGCCTCATCCATAGCCCATTGGAAAGTAGCTCTTGCGTTGATTAGACCAAATGGCATGCGGCGGTAGGCAAATGTTCCCCATTTTGTAGTGAAGGCCATCTTCAAGCGGTCTTCTTCTTTCAACATAACTTGATTGTACCCTGAGTAGCCATCTAGAAAGGACATCATTTGAGAATCATTGACTACTTGTAACACCTCATCCAGAGAGGGCAAAGGATAGTTGTCCTTTTGAGAAGATCTGTTTAAATTTCTAAAATCCACGTAGAGCCGAACCTCTTCACTTTTCTTCCTTACAGGGACCAGATTGGCTACCCAAGTTGAATGTCAGATGAGAAAAATAATCTTGGCATCAAGTAGCTTTTGTACTTCCTTTTGAATTACTAGCTCAATCATAGGGTTGACCGATCTTTGCCTCTGGTGGAAAGGTTTAGCATCTGGGTTCAGCGGGATGTTGTGGAATATAATGCTGGGGTCATAGGTTTTCAGATCTTCATAGCACCATGCTATGACATCTTTGTACTCAGTGAGTAGTTTGACCATCTATTCCTTTTCCTTTGGTGTGCCAACCTTGCATATACGAACCTCCCTGGGTTTGAGTTGTGTGCCCAAGTTGTAGAGCTCGCAATCATCTCCATTTACTACTGGGGTTTTCCCTCTCTCTCGAGCATGTTCATCTTTATCAAAAATTCTTTCTAAAGCTACCATGCCTTTCAAAATGGAATTTGTTTTCAAGTTCAAAATCCCCAAGTCATCGGACTCCTCTTTTTCATCTTTTGCTTCATCAATGCTCTATTTGTCAAAGATCCTAGCGTTCCTAATGAATTCCAAGATTTGTTGATCGTCCTCAGATACTTGGAAATTTTTGATGTTATCAGGGATGATGGGAACAACCATGAGTTCTATGGAGAACTTTTTCAACTTGGACTTCTGTAGCAGTTGCAAGGAACTTGCAGATATCGCCAAAGCATCGACAATAATATTCCTTCTTTTTGGGACGCTTCGAATGCTAAAAGCTTCAAAATCTTCAATTAAATCCCAGATGCAGTTGTGGTATGAGATCAATCATTTATCCGTACATGAGTACTAGCTCTTGATCTACCAGATGATCAATTGTGAATCACCTTCCACAATAATTGCTCTTACTCCAACCACAAATGCAACATAGTCATTATTCCCATAATTGAATTATGAGAGAGAGTATGGATTACTCAATTTGAAATTCATGGTGAAGCGACCTATTGCCTCCTATGTAGACAAGGTGTTTAATTTCTCTCAGATTGGAAAGCCAACAACCATAAGATCGATTCTACAATGGAGGATTTTCAAAAGCTAGAAATGAATAAACAAGATGCAATTAAAGTAAGAATGAAAGTGCAATTATCCTAGGATGAAGATGTAGATTTTAAACTAAGAATTGAAGTATAGATTTTAAAAAAAAAATCTAAATAGTTGAAAGGAAGATGAAAATTAAGCTAGCAACAATAAACAAATTAAGCTACTATGGGAATGCAACTATACTAAAGATGAATTAAGCTAATTATGCAATGACAAGGCTTGAAATGTGAAGATAATTGAGATAGAATTTCGCTATAGTTTATGTGCTCTCAAAAATTGCCCTCTTGAATGAGAAAAAGAGACTCATTAAATAGACAAAGCTAGAAGAGGAATGAAGAGTTTCTTGATTTGAAACTCCTGACTCTTCATTCCCATTTGAGACAAAAATACATTGAATTGCTTAATTAAAAGAATGGAAATTGCCACATAGAGGCCTTTTCGAATATCTTGAATTATTAATTCAAAATGAGTGTCCATTCGAATAACAAACAATTATTAATTCATTTTTATGGGTAATTAGCTAAAGGGGGTAGATTTAATTTAATTAGAAAGCACTTAGGAATTTAGAATTAAATTAATTCATCATAGGGGTAATTTAGCTAATTAAGTCGAAGAATTTAAGAATTAATTTTAATATTTGATTATTGCAAATTAGGGTTTTTGCAATTGACATCAAGTCAAATTAAGTCAAGTAGGAGAGAGAAATTTGCCTAGGAAACTAGGACTTTTAAGATGTAGAAATTCAAGGAATGCACCAAAATTGATTGAATTTAATAGGTGCCAATTTTGGGGTATTACATTTGCCCCTCTTTGAATTGATGTGCGAACAGCACGTTGATTCAAAGAATAGTATGATATGACAGATGACAAGAATTTCTGAAGTCCAAGTTAGATTATGAAGACAACGGTCTTAGAAGAGAACCAAAATCGGGGTTAGATTGCCCCAATACCAAGTGATGAAGATTTTAGGACTATCTCAGAATCAGGGTTAGATTGCCCCAATACCAAACTTAGCCCTTTGAAGTCTAGGTTAGATTACCTAGATAATAGTCTAAGAGAGATTTCAAGAGCCATCTCCAGAATGAAGCTTGACTCCCAGGAATTGCCCCAATACCTAAAAGATTTTGAGAACCATCTTTAGAACGAAGCTTGATTCTCGAGGATCTGAGTTAGATTGCTTAGATACCTAAAAGATAGATGATAAGATAACTAGATATGATGCACTAAGATGCCCCTAGCAATGAGGACTGATGATTTAGATCAGACTGATTCAAGAAATGATTCGACAAGATTCAATGATGCAATCATCCTGCCCCCTCGGGAGTGAAATCAAAAGATGACATGTCCGAAGATGATTGACAGCAAGAGGTTGCAGATAAAGATAAGATCGAAGATCCAGAAGAATTCTCAGTAGATTAAGAAAGCATCAAGAAGATGCAGAAGCAAATCAGAACAATGCAGAAGTCCTGTTGACCAAATTTGACCATGGTTGACTAGATTTGACTAGAGTCAACTTTGATGAAAAAGAGCCAAGACCTTGAGAACATGATGCAAAGATGAGGGTCTGGCGAGAAGATGATGCCAGAAGGTGGACTGCACAAGTGTCTGATCCCAAAGGGTCTCAAAATTTAAAACATGATTTCAAGCTATCTAGAGATGTTAGATTTCAATTTTGATCCCGAAAATGGATTCAGAGTAGTCAATTTAGCCAAGGGTGCAAGTTTCGCACAAAATAGAGCACTTTCAAAAATTAGGTCAAAAGCTATATAAGGCCTATAGGGGTCATTTTCAATTCATTATTCACCTTCGTCTTCTAGTGATTTTGAGCTCTAAGAGAGAAATGGAGGGTCTTCCACTGCATATGCATCGATTTGAGTGCTCCTGATGACACGCCCGACCACCAGAGTATGACGCACCTGTAAGTAGTTGGTAAACCTCCCTATATTTCAATTCGTACTACTTTTTAGGTTGAATTAGGAAGATCTAGATAAAATTTAGGACATGTTCTTTCAATCTTGCATGAGGAAGTAGTTTCCTCATGTCGGTCTAGGTTCTCCTTCGTGTGAGCTTGTAGTTTCTTCATGCAAGGTCACGTGGGCTCTATCTGAAAGCTTGTGTGAGCTGGATGTTGGTCTCATGCGAGATTTACCCTCCTCGTGCACAATGAAGTCCTGTCTTGCATGAAAAAATAGTTTTCTTGCGTGGAATGCTGCTGCAGAGTTTGAAGTCTTTTGTCAAAATTTGCCAAATTTGCATAAAATCAGCCAAGTAGAGCATCACAGAGCCATGTCTAGGATAGATGTCTTAATGATTTTGCTATCATTGTTTTGAAAATCATCATGATTAAGATACTGATCCTATATTGTTGCTTTCTTTGTAGGTTGACTTCCCCGACATCACATTCCAATCACACCATCCTATTCTTACGACACTAGTTTAGAGACTTACAAATGCTGAGGGTGCTCATATTGATGCACTTGGTCTAGGATACTTGTGTGATTTACTTGATATTCGAGTAAATCACGGTCTTCTTACTGCACTCGTAGAGCATTTCTATTCAGAGATGAACACATTCCACTTTTCTATGGGGGAGATGATTGTGACCCTAGAGGATATATACAGGATCTTGAGGATACCCATCCATGGTACTCACATAGAGTATGATACATAGCCATGATAGGGTACAGTGGCATTGAGGACCATCTTTAAGGATGATCTAGTGATGGGCTGGGCTATCTCCTAGGAGGACCTGATGCATAGATACAGTGGTGCTCACCTGTTCCCTATTGTATTGATGATGTTTTTGAGCTGCTACCTTGTGCTAAATTGAGGTCAGCATGGATTAGAGTGCGGCTGGGGTACTATGTTGCAGAGGATGCTGGACAAACTAGTAGTGAGATTTGGATGGGGGGAGTGCATGCTTGCACACATGTACCATGAGCTCCATGAGATTTCATATCGAGGCACGAAGACTATAGTGGTAAGAGTTTTTGTTCTACAAATCTAGGCCTGGGAGCATCTCCTCATGTGCAGGCCCATATTCCATGATACATGATAGGTGCTAGAGCCTTACATTTATAGATACTCAGGTGTCATGACCCAGCACCTACTAGGCAAGATAGATCAGTGGAGATGACAATTGGATGATATGGCAGCTGTAGTCTGGAGACCTTGGGTTGCAACGGAGCCTTGGGATGATACTCAGAGAGAGCTTGCCACTATGTTTGTATCACGTCCACTAATTGGATGGAGTGTTCACATTGTAGAGTGATTTTTTGTCACTCACATCTTGCGCTAGTTTGGTCGGTAGTAAGACATTTCATAGGAGTACTACCCTTATGCCCACTTCTCCAATGAGAAGAAGAAGGGATGGCATGCTAGATTGGATCCAGGGTAGTGTGCGATAGATGCACGCATTCTACCAGAATGATGGGACTACATAGTGGATGTCACCAATGTAGGGGTGACACCTGCATATAGGGATCAACTGATTACACATCCTCATTTGAGGTTTACAGATCTAGTAGGCGTAGGTGCGCAGTAGTAGTTGACATAGCAGTAGTAGCCACTAGCTTAGCAAGTACCAGCACAACAACCTATACAGTAGCAGGTTGCACAGTAGGCACCACCACAGAGACCTAGGTAGAGAGCGCTGAGGCCTCGATTAGGATAGGTGAGCATCCCTACAAGGACCATGGGATTAGATGCAAAATTTGGGAGCAGTGGATCCCTGGAGAGATCCATGAGGTAGCGTACTGATGATACCTCACAACAGGCCTCTCTAGGTGATGATATAGACATGCCTAATATTCCAGCTGGAGTAGGTACAACATAGTTATAGGAGGCTCTCAGGAAGAGCCATGAGAGAGTATGATAGGTGCAGTAGGAGCATGATGATTACCACATGTGAGTGATCAGAGAGGAGACTCAGGTGGCTGAGAGGGATCGAGAGATCAGGGAGCTCCGAGATGAGCTAGCATGATTGAGGATTGAGGCCAGATATGAGGCTGCCCAGGCAGCTTACTACTATGTAGCTTATTATGGAGTCATTCCAGACTCATCAAAGCATGTGCCTCCTTTTGCTGAGTATGCAGGAGCTCCTCAGGCACCACCACCAGCACCTCCATAGGCACCACCACAGGCACCTCCACAGTAGTAGACACCAGCATAGTGACCCATGCCTCCACCACATAGACCGATGCCACCTCCTCAGGCACCGGCACAACAGGCTCCTCCACCTCCACCTCCTCCTAGTGGGAGTGGGTCTTGATACATTCATTATTGTTGTAGCTTATTTTTGATACTGTATATTGTAGTCCATTTTTGATACCGTGCTCAAGTAGCACCTTCTCTTTTGTATATGATATTTGATCAAGATATATATATGAGATCGACATCTTGATATCATCATACTTGTATATTGTGTTGATGTATGATATTTATGAGATATTTTCCTATATGTTTAGATGTATGGATAGAAATGTATGAAATGCACATGTTTCCTTTTATGAATATGAATATGCACATGTTTTATTTTATGATGATGCAATGTGAAATGCAATGGTAGATGGATAGAATGTATGCAGATGTATAATGTATGATTTATGCTTATAGTGGATGCACATGTATATGTAGATGCAAATGAATTTTTGGATGCAATGAATATGGCACTAATCATCTCATGTAGGATTGTAGCAATATATGACAGGTACTAATCAAAAGAATAGATACGTTTGAAGATCAAAGACAAGGACCAGACACTTGTGTAGCCAAGAAGAAACTAGGATAAAAGATGAGAACCTTGATGGACAGAAAGCAACCAAGAGAGTAACAAGATATCATCTCAATTCAAGCTTAGAATGAAGGTGCAAGCCTAAGCTAAAATGCAAACCTAAAATGAGCGGATGCAATCCTAGGACTTGGTTGTTGGACTCACCGTATTTATCATCATAGAGCCTATTAAGTTCTAATGGTTGGAAGATGTCATACAACCCTCACTGATATCGCTATCATGAGAATATGAATATGACATAAGTCTTAAATTTGTCCGAATGAGATGTAAGCATTAAGGCACAAGAAACTAGAATGACCTAAACACCTATTCCTTTTGATTTAGCAAGTTAACATAAGCATCAAAGTACCATTTCTCGAATGACCTGAATGTTGCTTGTGAACAAACACACCAAACACGTAGGAGTTTCTTCTTTTGCCAAAGATTGCTTGTAGTGACCGTTACATTCACTTAACAAGATGAGCATTTACAATTTCACTACTAGTAGAAAGAAGTCACTGAAAAGACAAGGAGAAGAACCAACCTCACCAAAGCATCCATATAAAAGGAGTCGAGGTACGCATGGCCATCCAATATGAGATGGAGGCTCTTACAAATGGACACCCCTCTTATATGAATTCTTTGGATCATTGGAACTAAACCAACAAGCAGAAAGCAAAGAAAAGAGAAAAGAAAACAAACAAACACTCAAAGAAAACAAAGCTCAGCATGCCTCAGAGAAACACAAATCTAGATTTAGTTTCAGTTTAAGTTCATGTTCAAGCAGATTGGAGTCGAATCGGAAATGCACAATGTTTGAAGTCTTGACAGGATAGTGACAATAGGCAGACACAATGAGAACCACTGGTGACCATCATGAGAGATGAAATCTCAAGAAGATATTAGGGAGCTAAACAAAGTATCGACAGAAAGATGCAACGAGGAATGCTGGTGACCGATACAAGAGAGATCCTCAAGGCAAGAAATCTTGGAGATACTAGAAAAACATCAGCAGGCAGATGCAGTGAGAATCATTGGTGACTGATGTAAGGAAGAGATCCCAAAAAAGAAAGATCAAATGAAAGCTAGGTATCAGTAGGCAGGCATAGTGGAAAACCACTGGCAATCGATACACGAGAGATACTCAAGGAGAGAGATCTCAAAAGTAGCTAGGCATCAGTAGGCAGACGCAGTGAGAACCACTGGTGACTGATGCATGAAAATAATTTCTAAAAGCGATAGGACAATGCCCCCTAGACTAGCCAAGTGCCCCCAACCGTGAACCAATTCCAATCTATGAAGAGTTCAAGGAAAATGCAAGAGCATGAGCTAGCAAACTAAAGCGGAAAATAGACTAAAGCAAGAAACAAAGGAAGCAACTAAAGCAGAACAACAAACTAAAGCAAGAAAGCAAAGAGACTGAAGTGGGAAACTAAGAGCCAAGCGATGCTGAGATGAGATGTAGCTTTAGGAAAAAGTGGCAGAGATTCTATTTTTGCTACCATGACACCTATTTACTAGGTTTTCATCAATGGCACATTTTCTTATTTTTCAATTTTTTTATACTTTTCTCTTTTTTTGATTTTTTTTTGTATTTTTGAATATCTCTTTTTTTGTATTTTTGTATTTTTCATTTTTTTTGTATTTTTTCAAATTTTCTATTTTTTTGAGTATTATCAAGGTGCCTGTTTACCAAGTTTTCACCAGGATAATAGATACATCAAAGCACCTGTTTACCAGGTTTTCACTAAGATGATCATTTTTTCAAGACATTTTGCAATTTTTAGGATTTTTTGAGAATATAACATTTTAAGGATTTTTTTAGGACCAATAGGTATGTACATGAGCATATAGAGAATGTCAGCTATAGAACTTCTTCAGATGAAGAGTGTTGATGAGCTCTTTGAGTTGCTCTCCTTTAGTGGTGGAAAGTCGGTAAGCACCATATCCAAATGCTATAGTAATAACGTATGAACCAAGCCAGTTTGGTTCAAACTTTCCTTTCTGGACTCTCTACTACTGATTCTTGGGGTTCTCCCTTAGGACGAGGTCACCCATTTGAAATTCCCTTTGTCTAACTTTCTTATTGTATGCTTTTGACATTCTCTTTTGGTATGCTCTTAAGTGATCGAACACCACCTTTTGACATTCATCAAGTAACTCAAGCTCCTGAAGCCAGGATATTCTATTTTCTTGATCAGTGATGAGGCCCTTCAGAGAGATTCGTAATGTTAGAATCTCGATCTCAATTGGCAATACTGCTTCTGCCCCATAAACCAAGACAAAAGGAGTGGCTCCCGTTGGTGTTAGGATACTTGTCCTGTAAGCTCACAAAGCCGGATTAATCTGGAGATGCCAATCTCTACCAGATTTATGAACTATTCTGTGCAAGATCTTCAGGATTGTCTTATTAGAAGCTTCCACCTATCCATTACCCATGAGGGCAGCCTTGCTCAATAGATACTTTAGTGGATCAATTTTAGCAATAAGCTACATAGTGTGAGCCAACATATAATGTCGCAGTTTCTGGGATGCAAACACTACGGCTAGACAAGCCTTCTCAATGACTGAATAATTCATCTCATAGGAAACTAATGTTTTGCTGATATAGTAGATAACTCTTTCTTTATTGTTCTAATCTTCTTGAGCTAGGAGAGCACCCAAAGAAGTACTTGTGGCTGAGATATACAATATAAGTGGCTTCCCATGAATAGGAGGCATCAAGATAGGCGGATTAACAAGATACTATTTTATCTAAGTAAGTCCCTTATCACATTCTTCATTCCATTCATAGGTTACACCTTTATGTAGAGTTTTAGTGAATGGTTGTGATTTGTCAGCCAATTGTGAAATAAACCACCGAATGGATTGTAGCCTCCCTTGTAGACCTCTCATCTAACTTATATTTTTAGGAGGAGGCATGTCCATAATAGCTTGAAATTTTTTTGGATCAACTTCTATGCCTTTAGTTGAGATAATGTAACCCAAGAGTTTTCCAGAAGTGACTCCAAATGCACATTTCTTGGGATTAAGTCTGAGGCTAAACTGTTCCATACGGTCAAGAATGGGACCCAAATCTTCAAGGTGAGTTCTTCACTGCATACTTTTGGCTAAAGTATCATCCACATAGTCCTCCATAGTTTTATGCATCATATCATGGAAAATAGTAGTAACGACTCTTTGATATGTTGCTCCAGCGTTCTTAAGCTCAAAAGGCATGACATTCCAGCAAAAAGTGCCCCAGGCACATGTGAAAGTGGTCTTTTCTTGATCCTTTGGTGCAATTTTAATTTGATTATAGCTGGAGAAGCCATCCATCAAGGAGTACATCTCATAACCCGCTGTCATATCTACTATCATATCAATATTAGGCAATGGGAAGTCATCTTTTGGACACGCCTTATTGAGATCTCAAAAATCTGTACACACATGAATGGATTTATCATGTTTAGTGACTAGAACAATGTTTGAAATCCACTTGGCATAATCAATTGATCTTATGAAACCAGCTTTAAGGAGCTTTTCTAGTTCAACTTTAACCAAAAGTGCCACATGAGGGTGCATCTTTCGAAGCTTCTACTTAACAGGTTTAACACCTGGTGCAATGGACAGATGATGCATGATTAGATTGGGATCCAATCTAGGCATATCAGAATAGGTACATGCAAAGTTTATTTTCTTTCTTTGAAAGAAGCTAGTCAACTCTTCTTTTTCTTCAGCAGACAATGACTGTGCTAGATGTATAATTTGTGGAGTAGCCTCTATACCCAAATTTATTGGCTGTGTTGGCTCAATCAAAATTGATGATCTCTCTTGAAAATGGCTTGGTAGAGTATCAAGTATCTCATCCTTGGGTGCCTTAGAGAGGTTTTCACCCTCGGATACGTCTTTTGTTTTTACTATTTTTGGCTCTGATACTGCCACAAAGTGGTTTTCACCATCAGAGCATCTATTTTTTCTTCTTTTAATTTTTTGACTAAGATACTTGATATCCCCTTTTGTCATGCTGACACTATATTCACTGGTGGAAGACATTATAGGTTCAATAGCATGGAGGTAATAGGCTAGATCATAATCATTCTAGAACATGAGGACTTCATTGGATGCGAGGGGGGAGTTCCAGTTTATGAGATTAGGACGGTGGAGTGAAAGGGAAGTAGTGGCTGGTTCAACTGCATTCATGGTATAACCCTCAAAAGCACTGATGAGCAAGTCAAGAGCTAAAGAGATTTCATCCAAAGGAGTGTTTGAATCCCTATGAGACCCTATGTCAGAAGCAAAAGACAAGTCGACAACTATAGTGTCAAATTCATGTATTCTAGCGCTAGACCCTTCACCTACTTTGAGTAGTCTTTCATATACATGAACAGTATCAATGTCTACATCAAAAGTAGTGGTAGACAAAGAGTCAAACTTATATTCATGTGAGTCACTACTTGATGTGGGAATTCCATTAGCACTAGCATCATCATCAGACTCATTATCATTTCTAGTGGCATTAACAACTTGCTGAAGTTTTTCTTGTTCATACCTCTTTTGAAAATGTGGGAATACATATTTTTCACCTATAAAATGGGGATCATTACTCAATGACTCTTTCCATTTCTCATATGTGAATTCATGCACTGAAGAGGTCTTATCAGAACTATCCTTAGAATAAGCATCAGTATCAGTCTCTACCATATGAACAAGTATGATAGGCTCACCAGGTTCTTCAAATAATGCGCCAAGATTCAGAGGTATGGGATAAGGAAAGACATCTTCATTAGAGATGGCCTCTGGATTTACCTCTGGTATAGTATCTTCAGACTCTAACTCAGGTTCATGTTCAAGTACAAACACAAATTTCTTTGTCCCTAAATGGAAAGTAGTCTTCTTAAAGCCTAAACTAGTGGTATCTTTTGAATGGCGACCAGTAGCTTCAATGGGTTTCAGAAAACCATTGTCATTTATTCCTATTGGACCACTCCCCTTGTACCGAAAGTGCTTCATGATTTTGAAGCCTTCACTATAGGGTTCTTGTTCTAAATCTGGAGTAGTCTGATCATCTATTTCTTTCCCTTTGTAGATCCAAGCTTTGATAGCTCTTTCCTCATCTTCATCTTCTAAAGGTGTGGAGGCTCGCACAAAGGCACCATCATAGATTGTTTGAGGAGGATCATCAAAAAGTCTATGATTTTCAGAAGGTCTCCTATAAGAGCATGGAGATGGAGGTAAAGCTACCAGAGATAGCATAGGTTCCATTTGGTACTCTCCCATGACTGTATCCTTAATTTTCAAAGTTTGTTCCATTTCTCTAAGCTTAGCATCATAGAACTTAGTGGAGTCTCTATTTGTTGGAACCAAACTATCAGTAGATTGTGCAAGAGTGTTGCAAGAAAAATTGGTATTAGTAGGAACAGTGACTTCTGCACCATGAAAAACAAACTTGATGCATTGATGATAAGTAGAAGGTACAACCTACATCTCATGAATCCATGGCCTACCCAACAAGATATTATAGGTGAGAGGAATATCAAGAACTTGGAAAGTAACATCTCTCTCAATAGGTCCTACACGGATAGGTAGCACAACTAAGCCTTGGGATTTGCATTCTTCTTCATCATAGGTTTTGATGGTAATATTTTTGCAGGAATCTATGCAATCCTCATCATAACCTAGCTGAGTAAGCAATTTGGTAGAACATATATTAACACTAGCACCATTATCAATAAGCACGCGACGGACATGTTTGGGACCTATCATAACCTCTATGTGCAAGGGAGCAATATGTGGGTGGCTCAAGGAGTGATCATCTTCTTTAGAGAAGGAAAAATAATGTGGTAAAGTTAAATGACCCACCATAGATTGGAACCAGTTAAGATCAAGATCCTTGGGAATGTTTGCCTTAGCGAGGGCTTTATCCAAAATTTGCTTGTGGGCCGGTGAGATTTTCAACAACTCAAAAATGGTAATCTAAGCATTGGTTCACTGGAGTTGATCTAAGATGCTATAACTAGTGACACTAGATGTAGGAGTCAATTTGGAGGCTTTGTTGGTAGGACCAGTGGCAGTCTTATCCACTATTTGTTTTGGAGCAGCCTTGTCTACAATTTGTTTTGAAGGATCCTTATCTACAGTTTGCTTCAGAGGATTGGGACCTTTCAAAACAACTCTTCCACATGATCGAGTGACAACATTTACATAATTTTGATTTTGTTTAGATTCAGATGAATGAGATGTAGAACTACGCAAGATGAAAGGAGTCCTAGGCTTGGGAGCATCGCTACTCCCCTTAAAAGTGATCACATCACAATACTCAACTACAACAGGTTCAAGCATGTTAATAATATTATCAGTAGAAGTGTATGTGTAATTCACCTTAGCATTATTTTTAGCTATGGAAGAATCTCCTTTCTCATGAGGAGGAAAAGGATCCTTAAATGCCTGATGATCAGAATTCTTATTATGGCCATCCATAACAATGTCACCACTGTCAATCAAATCTTGGACTTTATGCTTCAACTAAAGACAAGTGGACGTCTTATGACCAATGTTTTGATGATAGTCATAATAGGCATTATCATTCCACCAATGAGGTCTTGGTTGTGGGTCATAAGTATGCTTTTCCAAAGGAGTAAGAACTAGATTCTATATGAGAGTTTTAAAAACTACGTCAAGAGGCTCTCCCAAAGAGGTGAATTCACACTTGGGTCGAGAGGCCCAAGGTTTGTTCTTAGAAAATCTTTAATTTTGCTGATTATCCATTGTAGTCTTTTCAACAGCCTTAGCCACTTGTATACTAGAAGTAAGATTAAAGATAGGCTTTGAAGGCTTTGTGGTGACATTATCAACCACTCCATCATTTACCACGTCTCTATTCTTGTTTACAACCTTTCCTTTATCCTTGTTGGTGGAGAATCCTTGCTTATTGTCCTTATTCAGAGTTAACTCTCCCTTTTTAATCATAAAGGCCTCTATCCTCATGGCCTGTTTGATCATGTTGTCAAATGTCAAAGGACCTTGTAGTTGTACCTGATATCCAAAGTCTAGGAGAAGATTGTCCAAAAAGATATAAGGTTTCTCAGATTTAGGAAATTTACGAGGATACTTCATGCATAGTTGTCTCCACCTTTGGAGAAAAGATAAGAAAGACTCTCCCTATCATTGTTTCAAGTTACACAAGTCACAAAAGTTGATAGGGTGTTGAATGTTGTGAGAATAATGTTGAAGGAAAAGATTAGCAATCTCATCAAAAGTCTTAATACCAGGATGCAATCGACAAAACCATTCCATAGCTGACCCACCCTAGCTGCGGGGAAAGAGTCTCATAAGATACATTTGATCATGCATGAATTCCATAGACAGGGCACCAAACTCCCTCAGATGATATTGAGGATCGGTTGTACCCATGTACTTGTCATATTTGGGCAACTCCACTCCTCTTGGACAAGGAGGCATGTTAATATTCTTATCAAAAGGAAAAGGACATATACTCTCCAATGTAAATTGTTGCGTGGGCTTATCCTTTTCTTTTTTCAGTTGGGCAATTTGATCTTGCATGCTCTGAATCATCTTTTGTAGCTTAGCAGTTTCAATTTCTTCTTCTTTAGCTACAATAGTTTCAACTTGGAAATTTGGGGGTAGCTTGGCCCCCTGTTGTGCCAACTCAAGAAAATTCTTTTCCTTTTCCTCTAAAAGGATTATTTCCATCATTTTAATGAGACTCTTATTGGCTTTAGCAGCGTTTATATCATTCTAAGTGATTACATCATCTTCATTCCCAAGGATCTCATATATGCTTGGTATTTGGTCTTGTTGATCATCTTGGTTTTGATTGTATGGAGGAGGGTGATAGTTATATGCTACTTGTTGATCACCTTGAGTTTTTTTCTCAGATTGATCATCATTATGAGATTGATTTTGATGAGTCTAATTTTGGTCATGATAAGATTGACCATAGTGCTAGTTATTCTAAGATTGATTTTGAGTTTGGCCATATTGGCCTGATTGAAAATCAAATGGGTTCTTGGTTCCCATCTTGTCAAGATGAGACTGTGCTGTGATTGAAGCTTTAGTAAAGTGATGTGAACGATGTCAAAAAGGCATAGCTAAGGTAACCTTTGGTGTGTGAATAGGACTAATAGTATCAATAGTTTCAAATGAGTCACTATCTTCAGTGGGATCAATGGTTTCAATAATGGGCTCCGTCTAAGGAAATGGTCTCCCAAAGTTGTGAAACAAAGAATTGTTCTGGAAGAATGAATTGTCTTGATTTTGGAATGAAAAACTAGATTGTGATTCAAAAAAGGATTAAAGCACTCTTGGAAGATTAGAGGTGATGATTGAGATGGACTATCTTTTGAAGTACTCAATGAAGAGCTTGAGGATTTCTCACAAAGTTTAGATTTCACAATAGATTCGGAAGGACCTATGTCTTGATTACTAGGTTTACTTCGATCTTGATCAGTATCTTGAATGGGATAAGTCTTGCCACTTCGAGTCATGACAGTCATAGATGAAGATGTGATGAGAGAAGATTTGGGATAATGCTAGACTCTGTCTCTAAGATAATGAAAAGGAGATAAATGGCTAGAACAACCGAGATGCAAGATGAACCAGGTATGAATCATCAAAAGAGGTGGCTAGAATAGCCGAGATAAGACTATCACCATGCAAGGTACAAAGGCATAAAGAGATAAGGTAAACCAATGAGAGACAACACAAGTCAAAGAAAAGATCAATCGATTCCTAACTTGAGACAACCAATTTCTGATAGTGAACAATAGGAAAATAGAAAAATAGACCACAGGCAAAAAGCAGATCAGATAAAAAGTTAAGCAATCAATGGCAAACAAGTCTCTATTTTAGAAAATTGTGCTACAATTTCATGAGAGATAGTACCAGGCTATGCAAGAGAATACCAACTTCGCATGAGAAAACATAGTCTCATGCGAGAAAGTACCCTGAAAATGAAACTTCATGCGAGAAAAGGACAAAATCTGACAGTTTGACATAATTTTTGAGGTAAAAGTTGAATTTTGAAGTATAGTTTGAACTGATGTTTGACAGAAAATCCAGTTTCCTGACAGGTTTGCAGAATAGTTTAATCAACAAGCTCATTTTGAGGAGTTCAAGCATTCATTTACAAACACAAAGGTTCAAATCAAGTAGTTGTGATACAAGAAGTAGTCGTTAATAGACCTATCAAGGACAAAGCAACTTGATAGCATCAGGGGAGTCTTTGTTTGATAATGAATGGACAATGTTTAAGACTCGATAACAAACACATAGCTTAGTCCTATAAAAAAATGGTGAGAAGCCAAAACCTTTGCCCCATTGCTTATGCACATACGTGCACCTCACACAGCTATGTCACCCCCTAGAGGGCACCCATGTTTTTGGTATTTCCAAGGACTCAACAATGTACATTCAAAGGTTACCCTTATAGCAGGGGCCAGTGTCGCAACTACCTCCAAACGTCCAGGTGTATGCCTATGATGGGAATCTATGGGAGAGATTCTTCCCCCTCCCTATGCAAAGATTATGACTCCTTTTGGAGGTGAACTAGGTAGGCCACTAGCTATGACAAGTTCTTAGTAGGATTTCATTCATGCTAACCTTCGGTGCCCCTGATACAAGGCAAGGGCCTCGCAGCCACACCAACACCTGAAAGTCATACACCCCCGCAAGAAGGGCTAGGAGCGGTGCCACTCAGTACAACAGATGGAGCCTTCGCAAGATGATAGTCAAAGTCTTGAGAAGGAAGCTAACATGGTTTTGGAGTCTTTAGACTCAACAAATCATTCTTTATTATAGTGAGGTGGAATCACCGATGATAGGTGCGTACTCACTTGGGTCATTGCCAGAGGTTCAACTTTCGGTAGGCCCTCTAAAGGTGACATTGGACTTGGTTTAGATTTGGGGTCTGATTTTCTTGTTCTCCCAAAGGGAGAAGAGCATACTTCTCTATCCCATTTCCTCACCCAAACACATCAAGAAGATTCATCACCAAGTTAGTTTCACTCCACCAAATCTACATGCTTTTGAGTTTCTGGTTCTCTCTCAAGGGGAGAAGAGCATAATCCCTTGGCGAATAGAAGTGCTAAAGATTCACTACCTTTCTCCACTTCCCCAAGAATTTGTCATATTAGTAAGATCATTAGAATTTCAGGTTCATTCATGGTCATCACCTCCATGTAATGAAGAGCCAAAATCCCTACTCACTATTAAAATTGCTAAGAAATTTTAACGGAGCCCTATTTATACTATGTGAATAAAAGTAGGAAAAAGACACAATGTTTTAGCAAGTCTTCATCTATCGGCCTGCAATCAAACCATTGGCATGTTTTAGTTCTTTGTCAAATCATCCTGTAGAAAATTGTTATGCTATGAAAATCAGAGAAATAGTAAACAATAGCAAATTG
This sequence comes from Chamaecyparis obtusa, assembly GCA_027943335.1. Classification (NCBI taxonomy): domain Eukaryota; kingdom Viridiplantae; phylum Streptophyta; class Pinopsida; order Cupressales; family Cupressaceae; genus Chamaecyparis; species Chamaecyparis obtusa. The sequence continues at coordinate 2,177,206 of BSBK01005457.1, read as the reverse complement.
GAAATTGTCAGAAATCTGAAACAAGAATGACATAAACTGGAAAATTTTAAAAACTGGGACCAAGTCTCATGCAAGGAAGTACTCTACAGCACGTGAGAAAGTGCAGGGTCTGAGATGAGACAGTACAATCTTGTGTGAGAGAGTGCCACAAGGGTGAAACTTCCTGTGACATGCTCTAGATTCTCATGCGAGAATCCGTACACAGACAGTACAGATGCATGACAGAGCTTAAATTCTTGTCAGAAAAAAATGAATATGAGGCCAGAAATTGATCTGTCTAACCCATGGTGGGTGCCAAAATGTGTGAGGGTGAATGTGAGCCTCTTAATCTAACCACACATGCAACATAGTCATTATTCCCATGATTGAATTATGAGAAAGAGTATGGATTACTCAATCTAAAATTCATGGTGAAGCGACCTATTGCCTCCTATGTAGACGGGGTGTTTAATTGCTCTCAAATTGGAAAGCCAACAACCATAAGACTGATTCTATAATGGAGGATTTTCAAAAGCTAGAAATGAATAAACAAGATGCAATTAAACTAAGAATGAAAGTGCAATTATCCTAGGATGAAGATGTAGATTTTAAACTAAGAATTGAAGTACATATTTTTTTAAAAAAATCTAAATACTTGAAAGGAAGATGCAAATTAAGCTAGCAACAATAAACAAATTAAGCTACTATGGGAATGCAATTATACTAAAGATGAATTAAGCTAATTATGCAATGACAAAGCTTGAAATGTGAAGATAATTGAGATAGAATTTCGCTATAGTTTATGTGCTCTCAAAAATTGCCCTCTTGAATGAGAAAAAGAGACTCATTAAATAGACCAAGCCAGAAGAGGAATGAAGAGTTTCTTGATTTGAAACTCCTAACTCTTCATTCCCATTTGAGACAAAAATACATCGAATTACTTAATTAAAAGAATGGAAATTTCCACATAGAGGCCTTTTCAAATATCTTGAATTATTAATTCAAAATGAGTGTCCATTCGAATAACAAACAATTATTAATTCCTTTTTATGGGTAATTAGCTAAAGGGGGTAGATTTAATTTAATTAGAAAGCACTTAGGACTTTATAATTAAATTAATTCATCATAGGGGTAATTTAGCTAATTAAGTCGAAGACTTTAAGAATTAATTTTAATATTTGATTATTGCAAATTAGGGTTTTTGCAATTGACATCAAGTCGAATTAAGTCAAGTAGGAGAGAGAAAATTGCCTAGGAAACTAGGACTTTGAAGATGTAGAAATTCAATGAACATACCAAAATTGATTGAATTTAATAGGTGCCAATTTTGGGGTATTACACTTCTCATGCATGAGGAGACCCCGAACTAGAGCCTCGTACTTAGAAACATTGTTAGTGCAGTGGAACTGCAACCGGTAGGTGGTGTAATATGAACCCCCACGCAGGTTGATTAACTCAATCCCTGCTCCTGCTCCTAGTTTACACTTGGAGCCGTCAAAATGAAGTTTCCAGACTGAGTGATTCTTATTGGGAGATATCTTGACTTGGGGTTCTGGGGTCACTTCTAATGAAGGTATCTTATCTTGGGGTTTGATAGAAGTTGGGGGTGGTGACAGGTCTTTTGATTTTTAGGTCTTTAATGTCTCTTCATCAGGTAATTCCCTTCTTGATAGAGGGACCCATTTCATTTTTTGCTTTTCCTGGGGCTCTCGCCACACTTCATCACATGGGGGCAGGCAACCATCATCAGAGGAACTCCATTCTTCTTGCATGAAAACCTCTACTATAGGGACCTCAAGATGTTCATGAAGGGAGATACCCTCCTCCTTTGAGCCCTTCGTTGTGTCTCTTATAAGCTGGGGTGCATCTGACATCTAGCTGACTACCTGAACAACTACCTGCTGATAGTCTTAGCACATAAATTTTGAATGATTGGTTTGATGGAGGTGATAGTAACTTGGTAACATAAGTATATTTCGGTTAGCATCTCTACCAAGGTGTCTCATGTTCTTTGTCATGTTGATTATGAATTTTGTGAAGACTTCATCTATAATCTGGGCATCTATCAATCCTTGCACTAGGCTATTATCTGAATCCTCTTCCCCTTTGAGGCTGAATGTGAAGGCTTTGTCAAAATGGTACACTCCCAAATCAGCTTGTGAGAACAAAACTTCATTCAGGGCATTATACTCAATTATCATTTGTTTGAGTTTAGGTTCTGCATTGATCTTAATTTGATTGTTGAGCCCCTTCCATGGCAGCCAAAGTTGGGTAAAATTAGTAGAGAACCAACCCCTCAAAGATCATGTCCATTCTCGGCTAAGTAGCATGCCATAGGTTTTTGGGATGTCCACCATGTGAACATTGATGCAATCCTAGATCCTAGGGTCAACCATTAGTTGAATCCATGTGTCCTTCAAAACCCCAATGACTTTGACTTTCATTTTATCAAGTTGGATTACCACGCGATTAGTTGGCTGAGGATTCATTCCTAACCTCCAACATATAGATAATGGCATCATGTTACATGAAGCACACCTTAGTCGATCAAATAGTTATGTAGGTTCTTTCTAAATATTTTGAGGCTAAGTAAGAATAGAGGCACTTCTACCCTATCTTTGAACATGGTTGGCATTGCCTCTGCTACATTTACATTAGATACATTGTTGGCATTATTGCCAGGCGAGGTTGATTTGGAATGATCCAAGGTCTTTAGGAGGGCTTCCCTTTGAGAGGGATAATTCTATAGCATATCATAGATTGACATGTTCATTCTAACCCTTTTTAGTTCCTCTACCGCACTATACCTTTTGTTGGCCTCGACTGGGCATTTTGATGTGGCTGGTTGATACGATGTTGTCTGGACATCAGTGGTATTAGGTCCCCTTGGTGGTGTAGGGTTATTGCTAGCCCTCAGATTAGGTGGAGTGGGCTGCATACTTGGAGGAATGCCATCTGTCAGTGGCTCCCTCCCGCTTCTCAAGTTATGGGTATTTCTATTGTTGTTCTGGAAGGCATAGGCTTTAGAATATTCTAGTTGGCTTTCTTGGTTGAAGGGGAAAAAAAAATCTTCTTTCGAAGTGTTATTGCTCGGTGCTCCTTCTGAACTTGGATCATATGACTTGAATGCCATGGTGCTGAAATAGGCCTGGGAACTCTCAGGATCCTAGGTTTGATTATCATACTCCCCCCTATACTTGTAATCTAGTTGATGCATATTGGGACCTTGGGTGTGTGTGTGTGTCTAAATGTGACCTCTAAATCAGGCACAAATGCAACATAGTCATTACTCACATGATCGAATTACAAGAGAGAGTATGAATTAATCAATCTGAAATTCATTGTGAAGTGACCTGTTGCCTCCTATGTGGACGGGGTGTTTAATTATTCTCAGAACGAGAGCCAATAACCATAGACTAATCCCACAATGGAGGATTTTCCAAAATTATGATGATATGCAAAACTGAAATTGAACTAAAATGAGAGCAATTAATCTAGAAATGCTTTTGAAATAGATATGAAATGCAGATTTATTTTTAGAGCACTTGAAATAAAGATGATATTATGCCAAGAACAAATAAGGAAATTAATTCTAATATGAGATGCAATTATACTAAAATGAGATATGAGACTAATTATGCAATGAAAAAGCTTTGAATTAAATGAGGCTAAAATTCACTCTAGTAAGGATGCTCTCAAAAATTTCCTCCTTTGGATGAAAAATGAGGTTCATTAAATAGAGAAGCTCGGAGAGGGAATGAAGAGGTTCTTGATTTGAAACTCCTGACTCTTCATTCCCATTTGAGACAAAAATGCATCAAATTACTTAATTAAAAGAATGGAAATTGTCACATAGGGAAATTTTTGAATATATTGAATTATTAATTCAAAGTGAGTGTCCATTTGAATAATCAAGCAATTATTAATTCCTTTTCATTGGTAATTAGCTAAAGAGGGTAGATTTAATTTAATTAGAAAGCACTTAGGACTTTAGAATTAAATTAATTTATCATAGGGGTAATTTAGCTAATTAAGTCAAAGACTTTAGGAATTAATTTTAATATTTGATTAATCCAAATTAGGGTTTTTTGCATTTGACATCAAGTTGAATTAAGTTAGGTAGGAGAGAGAAAATTGCCTAGGAAACTAGGACTTTGGAGATGTAGAATTGACGAAAATGCACCAAAATTGATTGAATTTAATAGATGCCAATTTTGGGGTATTACATTTGCCCCTCTTTGAATTGATGTGTGAACAATGCGTTGATTCAAAGAATAGTCTGAAGTGTCAAATGATGAGAATTTTTGAACTCCAAGTTAGATTGCAAAGACAATGGTCTTAAAAGAGAACTGAAATTAGGGCAATCTTGCCCCAATACCAATTGATGAAGATGCAGATTTAGGACTATCTCTAGAATTAGGGTTAGATTTCCCCAATGCGAAGCTTAGCCCTCTGAGACCCGGGTTAGATTGCCCAGATAACAGTCTAAGAGAGATTTTGAGAGCCATCTCCAGAATGAAGCTTGACTCTCAGGAATTAGGGTTAGATTGCCCCAATACCTAAAAGATTTCAAGAACCATCTCCAGAACGAAGCTTGGTTCCCAAATATCTGAGTTAGATTGCTTAGATACCTAAAAGATAGATGATAAGATAGCAAGATGCGAGGCACCAAAATGCCCCAAGCAATGAGAACTGATGATTCAAATTAGATTGATTCAAGAATTAATTTGACAACATTTAATGATGCAATCATCCTGGCCCCATGGGAGAAAAATTGAAAGATGACACGTTAGAAGATGATTAACAACAAGAGGTTGTAGATAAAGATAAGATCGAAGATCCATAAGATAAAGCAGATTAAAGAAGCATCGAGAAGATGTAGAAGTAGTTTGAAGCGATCCAAAGGTCCTGCTGACCAAGTTTGACCATGGTTGACCAAATTTGACTAGAGTTGATTTTTATGAAAAGAGAAAAGATCTCGAGAACATGATGTAAAGATGAGGATTTGGCAGGAAGATGACGCTAGAAGGCTGACTGCACAAGCATCTGATCCCAAAGGGGCTCATAAGTTAAAATGCAATTTTGAGCTATCTAGAGATGTCAGATTTCAATTTTGATCTTGAAAATGGATTCAGAGTAGTCGATTTAGCCAAGGGTGCAATTTTCATGCAAAATAGAGCACTTTAAAAAATTAGGTCAAAAGCTATATAAGACCCGGAGGGGTCATTTTCAATTCATTATTCACATTTGTCTTCTAGTGATTCTGAGCTCTGAGAGAGAAATGGAGGGTCTTCCACTGCATATGCATCGATTCAAGCACCAAAATGTGTGTGTTTGAATGTGACCTCTAAATTAGGCACAAATGCAACATAGTCATTACTCACATGATAGAATTACAAGAGAGTATGAATTACTCAATCTGAAATTCATCGTGAAGTGACCTGTTGCCTCCTATGTGGATGGGGTGTTTAATTACTCTCAAAATGAGAGCCAACAACCATAGACCAATCTCACAATGGAGGATTTTCCAAAATTATGATGATATGCAAAATTGAAATTAAACTAAAATGAGTGCAATTAATCTAGAAATGCTTTTGAAATAGATATGAAATGCAGATTTATTTTTAGAGCACTTGAAATAAAGGTGATATTATGCCAAGAACAAATAAGCAAATTAATTCTAATATAAGATGTAATTATACTAAAATGAGATATACACTTGGACGTTTGGAGGCGGTTGCGACACTAGCCCCTGCTACAAGGGTAACCTTTGAACGTACACTATTGAGTCCTTGGAAACACCAAAAACACAAACACCATCTATGGGGTGACACCACTATGTGAGGTGCACATATGCACATAAGCAATGGGGCAAAGGTTTTGTCTTCTCACCATTTTTTTGTAGGACTAGGCTATGTGTTTGTTATCGAGTCTTAAACATTATCTATATATTATCAAACAAAGACTCCCCTAATGCTATCAAGTTGCTTTGCCCTTGATAGGTCTGTTAACGACTACTTCTTGTATCACAATTACTTGATCTAAACCATTGTGCTTGTAAACAAATGCTTGAATTCCTCAAAATGAGCTAGCTGATTAAACTATTCTGCAAACCTATCAGGAAACTGGATTTTCTGTCAGACATCAGTTTAGACTGTACTTCAAAATTCAACTTTTACCTTGAAAATTGTGTTAGATTGTTAGATTTTGTCCTTTTATCACGTGAAGTTTCATTTTCAGGGTACTTTCTCACACGAGACTGTGTTTTCTCATGCAAAATTAGTGTTCTTTCGCATGACCTAGTACAATCTTGCGTGAAACTGTAGCACAGTTTTCCAAAATAAAGACCTATTTGCCGTTGACTACTTGACTTTTTATTTGATCTAATTTTTTCCTGTGGTCTATTTTTCTATTTCCCTATTGTTTACTATCAAAAACTGGTTGTCTCAAGTTAGGAATCGATCGATCTTTGCTTTGACTTGTGTTGTCTCTCATTAGCTTACCTTATCTCATTATGCTTTTGTACCTCACATGGTGATAGTCTTATCTTGGCTCTTCTAGCCACCTCTTTTAATGATTCGTACCAGGTCCATCTTGCATCTTGGCTATTCTAGCCATTTATCTCCTCTTCGTTATATTAGAGATAGAGTCTAGCATTATCCTGAGTCTTCTCTCATCACATCTTCATCTATGACTGTCATGAATCGAAGTGGCAAGACTTATCCCATTTAGAACGCTGATCAAGATCGAAGTAAACCTCATAATCAAGATATAGGTCATTTTGAATCTGTTGAGAAATCTAAACTTTGTGAGAAATCCTCAAGCTCTTCATTAAGTACTTCGAAAGATAGTTTGTCTCAACCATCACCTTCAGTGTTCCAAGAGTGCTTTAATCCTTTGTTTGAATCACAATCTAGTTTTTCATTCCAAAATCAAGACAATTCATTCTTCCAGAACAATTCTTTGTTTCACAACTTTGGAAGACCATTTCCTTGGATGGAGCCTATTATTGAAACCATTGATCTTGCTGAAGATAGTGACTTGTTTGAAACTATTGATCCTATTAGTCCTATTCACACACCAAAGGTTACCTTAGCTACACATTTTTGACATTATTCACATCACTTTACTGAAGGTTCAATTGCTGCATAGTCTCACCTTGACAAGATGGGAACTAAGAACCCATTTGACTTTCAATCAGGCCAATATGGCCAAACTTAAAATCAATCTTAGAATAACCAGCACTATGGTCAATCTTCGCATGACCAAAATCATACTCATCAAAATCAATCTCATAATGACTATCAATCTCGCAACAAAACTCAAGGTGATCAACAAGCAACATATAACTATCATCCTCCTCCATATGATCAAAACCAAGATGATCAACAAGATCAAATTCTAAGCATTTATGAGATCCTTGGTAATGAAGATGATGTAATCACTTAGAATGATATAAATGCTGCTAAAGCCAATAAGTGTCTCATTAAAATGATGGAAATCATTCTTTCAAAGGAGAAGGAATAGTACTTTCTTGACTTGGCACAACAGGGGGCCAAGCTACCCCCAAATTTCCAAGTTGAAACTATTATAGCTAAAGAAGAAGAAACTGAAACTGCTAAGCTAAAAAAGATGATCTAGAGCATGCAAGATTAGATTACCCAACTAACAAAAGAAAAGGATAAACCCACACAACAATTCACATTGGAAAGTATATGTCCTTTTCCTTTTGATAAGAGTATTCGCATGCCTCCTTTTCCAAAAGGAGTGGAGTTGCCAAAATATGACAAGTACATGGGTACAACCAATCCTCAAGATCATCTGAGGTAGTTTGGGGCTTTGTCTATGGAATTCATGCATGACCAAACTTATCTTATGAGAATTTTTCCCCATAGCTTAGGTGGGCTAGCTATGGAGTGGTTTTGCCGATTGCTTCCTGGCATTAAAATTTTTGATGAGATTGCTAATCTTTTCCTTCAGCATTACTCTCACAACATTCAACATCCTGTCAACATTCGTGACTTGTGTAACTTGAAACAACGATAGGGAGAGTCTTTCTTGTCCTTTCTCCAAAGGTGGAGGCAACTTTGCATGAAGTATCCTCATAAATTGCCTGAATTTGAGAAACTTGATATCTTTTTGGACAATCTTCTCCTAGACTTTGGATATCAGGTACAACTACAAGGTCCTTTGACATTTGACAATATGATCAAACAGGCTGATTGGATAGAGGCCTTCATGATTAAAAAGGGAGAGTTAACTCTGAATAAGGACAATAAGCAAGGATTCTCTACAAACAAGGACAAAGGAAAGAATATCAACAAGAATAGAGATGTGGTATATGATGGAGTGGTTGATAATGTAACCGTAAAGCCTTCAAAGCCCATCTTTAATCTTACCTCTAGTATGCAAGTGGCTAAGGCTATTGAAAAGACCACAATGAATAATTAGCAAACTTCAAGATTTTCTTAGAACAAACCTTGGGCCTCTCAACCCAAGCATGACTTTACTCCTTTGGGAGAGCCTCTTGATGCAGTCTTTAAAACTCTTATAGAGAATTAGGTTCTCACTCCTCTGGAAAAGCATCTTTATGACCCGCAACCAAGAGCTCATTGGTGGAATGACAATGCTTATTGCGACTATCACCAGAATATTGGTCATAAGATGTCTACTTGTATTAAGCTGAAACACAGTTGAAGATCTCATTGATAAGGGTGACATTATTATAGACAACCACAATAAGAATTCGGACCATTAGGCATTTAAGAATCCTTTCCCTCCTCATGAGAAAGGTGAATCTTCCACAGCTAAGAACAATAATGCCAAGGTTAATTATACATACACTACTATAGATAATGTCATTAATATGATCAAACCTATTGGGGTTGAGTATTGTGATATGATCACCTCCAAGGGGAGCAACAATGCTCCCAAACCTGGGACTCCATTTATCTTGCATAGTTCCACATCTCACTCGTCTAAATCTGAAAAAACTCAAGATTGTGCTAATGTCATTACTCGATCATGTGGAAGAGTTGTGTTGAAAGGTCTTGATCCTCTGAAGAAAACTATGGGTAATGATTCTTCGAAAGAAACTGTAGACAAGGCTGCTTCGAAACAAGTTATTGATAAAACTGCTACTGGTCCTACTAGCAAAGCCTCAAAATTAACCCCTGTGCTTGATGCTACTAATTACAGCATCTTAGATCAACTCTAGTGAACTAATGCTCAGATTACCATTTTTGAGTTGTTGAAAATCTCACCTGCTCACAGGTAGATTTTGGACAAAGCCCTCACTGAGGCAAATGTTCCCAAAGATCTTGACCTCAATTGGTTCTAATCTATGGTGGGTCATTTAACTTCACCACATTATTTGTCCTTTTTTGAAGAAGATGATCACTCCTTGAGTCACCTACACAATTCCCCCTTGCACATAGAGGTTATGATAGGTCCTGAATGTGTTTGTCACGCGCTTATAGACAATGGTGCTGGTCTTAACATTTGTGCTACCAAATTGCTTACCCAGCTAGGTTATGATGAGGATTGCATAGATTCCCATAAAAAGATTACTATTAAGGCTTATGATGAGGAGGAACACAAATCCCAAGGCTTAGTTGTGCTACCTAAATGCGTAGGACCCATTGAGAGAGATGTTACTTTTCAGGTCCTGGATATTCCTCTGGTGTACAACATCTTGTTGGGTAGGCCATGGATTCATGAGATGCAAGCTGTTCCATCTACTTATCATCAATGCATCAAGTTTCCTTTCCATGGTGCAGAAGTTACTATTCCTGCTAATACCAATTTTTCTTGCAACACTCTTGCGCAATCTACTGATAGTTTGGTTCCAACAAATAGAGACTCCACTGAGTTCTATGATGCCAAGCTTAGAGAAATGGAACAAAATTTGAAAATTAAGGATATAGGCATGGGAGAGTACCGAATGGAACCTGTGCTATCCTTGGCAGCTTTACCTCTATCTCCATGATCTTATGGGAGACCTTTTGAACATCAAAAAATTTCTAATGATCCTCCTCAAACAATCTATGATGGCTCCTTTATGTGAGCCTCCACACCTTTAGAAGATGAGGATGAAGAAAGAGCTATCAAGGCTTGGATTTATAAAGGAAAAGAAATAGCTGAACAAACTAATCCTCCTCCAAATTTAGAACAAGAACCCTACAGTGATTTGGATACAAGGGGAGTGGTCCTATAGGGATAGATGACAATGGTTTGCTGGAACCCATTGAAGCTACTAGTCGCTACTCAAAGGACACTATTGGCTTGGGCTTTAAAAAGACTACTTTCCATTTAGGGATGAAGAAATTTGTATCCGTACCCAAACCTGAACTTGAGTCAAAATCTGAAGATACTATACTAGAGGTAAATCCAGAGGCCATCTGTGATGAAGACATCTTTCCTTATCCCATACCTCCAGATCTTGCTGCATTCTTTGAAGAGCCTAATGAGCCTATCATACTTGTTCATATGGTAGAGACTGAGACTAATACTGATACTTATTCTGAGGCTAGTTCTGATAAAACCTCTTCAGTGCATGAATTCAATTATGAACAATGGAAAGAAACATTGAATAATGATCCCCATTTTACAAGTGAATGATATGTATACCCACACTTTCAAAAGAGGTATGAACAAGAAAAACTTCAGCAAGTTGTTAATTCCACCAGAAATGATAATGAGTTTGATGATGATGCTAGTGCTAATGGAATTCCCGCATCAAGTATTGACTCACATGAATATGAGTTTGACTCTTTGTCTGCTACTACTTTTGATGTAGACGTAGATACTGTTCATGTATATGAGAGACTTCTTGAAGTAGGTGAAGGGTCTAGCATTAGGTCGCATGAATTAGATGCCATGGGTGTTAGCATTTTCTCTACTTCTAACGTAAGTTTTCATAGGGATTCAAATGCCCCTTTGGATGAAATCACTTTAGGCCTTGATTTGCTCATCAGTGCTTTTGATGGCTATACCATGAATGCAATTGAACCAGCCACTACTTCCCTTTTACTCTATCATCCTGATCTTATAGACTGGAACTCCCCTTCCACATCCAATGAAGTCCTAACGTTCTAAAACAATTACACTCTAGCCTATTACCTCCATGTAATTGAGCCTGTAATGTCTTCCACCAATGAATACAGTGTTAGCATGACATAAGGAGATATCAAGTATGTTATTCAAAAAATTAAAAGAAGAAAAAATAGAAGATCTGATGGTGAAAACCACATTGTGGAAGTATCAGAGCCAAAAATAATAAAGATAAAAGATGTATCTGAGGGTGAAAACCTCTCTAAGGCACCCAAGGATGAGATACTTGATACTCTACCAAGCCATTTTCAAGAGAGGTCATCAGTCTTGATTGAGCTGACACAGTCAATAAATTTGGGTACAGAGGCTACCCCGCAAATCATACATCTAGCACAATCATTGTCTACACAGGAAAAAGAAGATTTCACTGACTTCTTTCAAAGCAAGAAAATAAAATTTGCATGGACCTACTCTTATATGCCTAGATTAGATCCCAATCTAATCATGCATCATCTATCCATTACACCAGGTATCAAACCTGTCAAACAAAAGCTTTGAAAGATGCACCCTCATGTGGCACTTTTGGTTAAGGCTGAAATAGAGAAGATCCTTAAAGCTGGTTTCATAAGAGTAATTGATTATGCCGAATGGATTTCAAACATTTTTCTAGTTACTAAACATGATAAATCCATTTGTGTGTGTACAGATTTCTAGGATCTCAATAAGGCATGTCCAAAAGATGATTTCCCACTACCAAACATTGACATGATAGTAGACATGAAAATAGGTTATGAGATGTACTCCTTGATGGATGGCTTCTCTAGCTATAACCAAATAAAAATTACACCAGAGGATCAAGAAAAAAACTCTTTCACATGTGCCTGGGGCACCTTTTGCTGGAATATCATGCCTTTTGGGCTTAAGAACACTGGAGCAACATATCAGAGAGTTGTCACTACTATATTCCATGATATGATGCATAAAACTATGTAGGACTATGTGGATGATACTTTAACCAAAAGTATGCACTAAAAAACTCACCTTGAAGAGTTGGGTCCCATTCTTGATTGTATGGAATAGTTCAATCTCAGACTTAATCCTAAGAAATGTGCATTCGGTGTCACTTTCAAAAAACTCTTGGGTTACATTATTTCAACTAAGGGTATAGAGGTTGATCCAGAAAAAGTGAAAGCTATTATGGACATGCCTCCACCTAAAAAGATAACTTAGATGAGAGGTCTTCAGGGAAGATTACAATCCATTCGGTGGTTTATTTCATAGTTGGCTGACAAATCACAACGATTCACCAAAACTCTACACAAAGGTGTGACCTATGAATGGAATGAACAATGTGATAAGGGACTCACTCAGATAAAAGAGTATCTTGCTAATCCACCTATCTTGATGCCTCCTATTCATGGGAAGCTGCTTACACTATATATCTCAGCCACAAGTACATCTTTGGGTGCTCTCCTAGCTCAAGAAGATCAGAACAACAAATAGAGTGCTATCTACTATATCAGTAGAATAATTGTTTCCTATGAGATGAATTATTTAGTCATTGAGAAGGCTTGTCTAGCCGTAGTGTTTGCATCTCAGAAACTATGACATTATATGTTGGCTTACACTATGAGGCTTATTGCAAAAATTGATCCAATAAAGTACTTATTGAGCAAGGCTGCCCTCACGGGTAGATTAGCTAAATGGGTTATGATTCTTAGTGAGTTTGACATTGAATATGTGGAAAGAAAAGCCATTAAATGAAAAGTGATTTCTGATCAGTTGGTAGAGGCTCCTTTACATGATCACTAGCATTTAAGCATTGACTTCCCAGATGAATCCATCATGCTTCTCACACATCAGTCTTGGAGCATGTTCTTTGATGGATCATTTACTCAGCAAGGATCAGGTGTGGGCATCTTGTTTGTAACACCTCAGAGGTAATCATTGCCAAAAGCTTATAAGATGATGTTTCCTTACATGAACAACATAACTAAATATGAAGCTCTCATTAATGGTATGAAGATAGCCATTGAATGGTGAGTGGATGAGCTCAAAGTTTTTGGAGACTCTTAGTTGATCATTAATCAAGTCAACAATGTCTATCAAAAAAAATATGACAAGCTAATACCTTACAAGAGAATGGTGGATGATCCCAAGATGTACTTTGCACACATTTCCTTCTAGTAGGTTTCAAGAGTAGACAATAAGGAAACCGATGCTATGTCTACTCTCGCTTCAATGCTATAGATGCCAAAGAATGATTTCAGACACAAATTCCTAGTGGAAACATTATGCTACCCTGCTTATGACATCCTTGAATCCAGGATGATCTATTCAGTCATTGGACATGACTCATCCCGCTACCACCACATCTTTTCCTGCCCCCTTTGGATGAAAAATGAGGCTCATTAAATAGAGAAGCCCAGAGAGGGAATGAAGAGGTTCTTGATTTGAAACTCCTGACTCTTCATTCCCATTTGAGACAAAAATGCATCGAATTACTTAATTAAAAGAATGGAAATTGTCACATAGGGGACTTTTCGAATATCTTGAATTATTAATTCAAAGTGAGTGTCCATTAGAATAATCAAGCAATTATTAATTCCTTTTCATGGGTAATTAGCTAAAGAGGGTAGATTTAATTTAATTAGAAAGCACTTAGGAATTTAGAATTAAATTAATTTATCATAGGGGTAATTTAGCTAATTAAGTCAAAGACTTTAGGAATTAATTTTAATATTTGATTAATGCAAATTAGGGTTTTTTTCATTTGACATCAAGTCGAATTAAGTTAGGTAGGAGAGAGAAAATTGCCTAGGAAACTAGGACTTTGGAGATGTAGAATTGACAAAAATGCACCAAAATTTATTGAATTTAATAGGTGCCAATTTTGGGGTATTACAGGGTGTAGTTGGCCTCTGACAAACTAAAGAAATTGGCATTATCCATGGGGATACTACCATTGTTTAGATGTGTATTCCAAGTCCTATTTGTCCTTTGTTGTCCAAACTATTTTTCTTGAGAGCTGTTCCCATAACCTCCTCCACTATTGTTATTGTTGTTGTTATAATTGCCATAACCACAATTCTAATTCTGAGAGTAATTAGTTGGGACAACAGCTGGCCGTGGAGAATTTCCTTGATTTGGAGTTGGGTTGAGCTTCATTCGGGTGATCTCCCTAGTCAATTGGGACAACATCTTCTTCATGGCATCCAACTCATTGACTAGAGCTTGGTCTAGTTCGTTTGGGACAATGACCTTTTGCTCACACAAGGCAGCTCTGTGTGTATCATACCATGGGTATGTGATAGTCAATAGTGGGGAAGCAACATATGGAGTTGGTACTAGGTTGATCTTCAGGGTTTGTTGTATTGGCAATTGATTGTTTGCTGCAAATGGACCTGTCCCAACTGCACTCCCCAATATTGGTGGGAGGCCATAGCTTCCTCCTGCTTGTGGGTCCATTTGTTGAGTGAACAAGATAGATTCATTGCACACTTTCTCCAGAGTGTTGATGTCTCTTGGAGGCAATCTCTTTAGGAATATGGACGTTAGTGGGTCCAAGGTGCATAAGTAAACTTGTATGGTAGCACCAACTGGTACTGTGTATGGAGCCTCAAGCTTTTGATACATCTTGTGAAAATAGTGGTTGAACATAGAGATAGATTCATTGAGGTCTTTTCTTACCGAAATGAACTGGTGATGGAAAGTTGCCAGATCCACATATAGTTTGAATTGATTTAGGAATTTTGTTTCAAACTCTTGTCAGGTAGTAATGGATCCTCGCGGTAAGTTCAGATACTAGTTATATGTGAAATCTCCCAGTGTGTATGGGAAAAGGAAACACATGACATCTTGATGAGAAATCTCTTTCCGATTGCACAATTCTTTGAATGCACAGATGTGTTCCGCTGTCCTGGATTCTCCATAGATGAATCATGGGCAAAATTTCTTAGGATTCTTGGGTAGCTAATGGAGCTATCCCTGTAAGTTTAGTGGTGAACTTTCAGCATTTGCAAAAAATGCCATCGGGGCTAGTGGTGGCGGAGCAGGAGGTGGGGTAGTAATGGTTGGAATTGGAGGAAGATCTAGATGATCTAAGGTATCCTCTCCATGCTTTGTTTTGCTATTGTGAGGTCTGCAAAACTCTGTAAGTTCAAGGAACTCCCCTTTGTTGGGTGAAGATCTAAGGACTCATTGAAATCTCTTAGGGGAGAATGATCCAATATTCTGGGGTGTCCCTTTTGAGGGCCCTCCTTCTAGTGCCACTTCTATTGAGTGTCATTTTTACACGAAGACAACGGCTAGGAATTTGCACGAGCAACTTCCCCTCTTGGAAGATTGATGAAATCAATCTCAAGGTTCCTTAAGGCTGGGTCTCAACCGCTTGGATAGGTCAATGGAAGACCAATGTGAATTTTTTATCAAGGAGGCCTTTGCTAGTTCTTCTCTTTAGGGAAATTTCAAGACAGACTTTAGGATTCCACAATATCTCTTTTTTGATCCAATTTTTAGATTTAAGAAAAAAAAGCAATGCTAATTTAAATTATCCTACTGAAAACAACTTGCAAAGAGGGTTAGAAAGAATAAGGTAATGAGAAACTTTGAAAGGAAATGCTGAAAGAAATATAACAGACATATGGTAGTAATCACACCACCATGCGAATTAAATGACCAAGAATATGAGAAACCCACACAATAGAGATCAGATCAGATCACAATCTTCAACTGAATGGATGCAATCATCGACGAAATTTAAACAGATGCAGATATATGATAAGTCAAAACTCATCAAATTGTGAAGCCACTCCAGATGCGTGCACACATGAGACAATTTAATCTTTAGGCACCAAAGAAAGATCTTCTGAGAGATTCATCACAACAAAGTAATATGATACTAGCAAACACCAAATTAAAAGATTGCAGACTTGAAATCATCAAACAATCAATTAGCTCTTTGAAATAAAGAATGAGAAAATCACACATTCACAAATTTTGCATAGATAGAAGAAGCATCACAACATGAATGAAGCACCAATTGTATGTATTATATTAATGATCAAATTGACCCTTATTACATCATTTTATTATAATTTATAGAGCTCTGCTCTCATTTTCGCAGCTAGGGTTTTGTTGCAACTAAACTTGAAAGTAAAACTAAACTAAAGATTTGCATTAAAGAAACTACTTCTAATGCTTAGCTAAACTATCCTAGCATAGAATTAAACCTTGTGCATTACAAAGATTTGAACAAATCAAGCATCAGACATCTCAAAAATGGGGCTGGAAATGGTACATGCACTTGATGATCTTTACGTTTGTGCCCTTGATCATTGGCCTTAGTTGCTCCATGTAGTCCTAACTAAAAGAGATCCCACAATCATGCCCAAATGATCCAAAGAAAGAAGCCCAGATAACTGAAAAGTGATCTTTGAGAAAATTGGAGTCAACTCCTGGATGTGCCCAAAAAATGCCCAAAACCTTACACTTGGTCCAAAAAACTCAACACCCAAAATTGGCTAAGTGCTGTCCTTATCTCTACTACTTCAGAGTTGTCAAAGTTGTTGGACTTTTAGGTGGTCAAAAACTCCCTATTGCCAAAATGGCCAAAAATCTTGCACTAAAAAAATGACTAAGTACCAAAACTGAACTTTCTGTACATGGGAGTTGACAGATCTCGAGCTGGAGGTCCAATAACTAGAAGGAACCTCTGGATGTGCTTTCTTGAATCTATCCACCACCTCCAACACCTCATTGAAGTCTGACATCTTAATGCCTTGGAGAATCTTCCTATGTCTATCTCTGAAATTTATCAATTCCTTAGCAAAAGCCTTTATCTCTTCCTCTCGAGATAGCATTTTCTGGATCTCATCCTTCTAATAGAACATCTGCTGTAAATATTCCTTCAATTTTACTCCTTGGAGTATACTCAGGTATTGATTGAAAATGTCATTCACTGAATGCATAGTTCCATCATCATCATCATCCAATAGATCCCTCAAAGAACTCCTGCAGCTCTTTTACAAATAGCATGTTGTCATCCCTTCTTTTATTCAATCTTTTGAGAACCTTCTCAAATATGGCCAAAGCCACTGCTATCTCTTGGATCCACTCTTCAAAATTATCTATTTGTGCTCCTTCATAAATCTTCATTAGCACCTGGAAGCCTTGCTTCCTTATCATTGTTAACTCATCCAGTACCTTTTGCCAATTGAGAATAGTTTCTTCTACACCATTCTCCTCACTCATAATCTCTACTAAAGAAGTTATTCCTGCCAAAACACCTTGAAAGGGCCTTAAAATATGCCTGAGAGATAAGCTAGTGAACTGCTCAAAATCTAGCTTCCATTCAGCACAAGCCTACACAAAAGAATGTGGAACATCAGTGTCTATACCCTGCTTCTTTTCCAAAATTGCCTGTAATGAGGCTTTGGGGTCATTTGGGTCAATTGGACCCACCATCTTCAAAATAAATTTCTTCATTGCTTCATTCTACTCTTCCAAAGCCTTTATCCTTTCTTTATCTTTACTCATGAAGCCTAGAGCATGTTTTAGGCCCAAGGTAGCCAAGGTTTTGCTACCTTCCCTGGTTGGTTCTCCTAAGTCCATCTCCTCTAACACATAATCTTCTAGAGTGATCTCCTTCATGCTAATATCCATCATAGGGACAGCCACCTATGCTTTCCACCTTCTTGTTTGGTCTTGTGTTACATAAGACATTCTCCTAGCTTGGGGAACCGATGCTGTTTGGTGGAAAGCATGCCCTAACATGGTCATGTTGACCTCATCATCAGTGTATACTCTAACCCTTGGATGAAACTCTTTGGTAAACCAAGTGGGCTTTGAGAATGCATTTAATGGCTCATAAGGAGCAATCAATGTAGTGGAAGTTGCCAAGTGTTCTGTCCTTATCTCCTCTAGGGCTTCTTCTTCTTCCCCATTTTCTTGTTCATTCCTCGTATCTTGTTCATGCTCTCCCTCATCAACAGTCTATTGCTCATCAACTATTTGTTCCTCGGTATCCATTTGAGGCTTATCTTCTTCTGTATGTAGCTCTTCTTCTACCTGTGACTCTCGCTTGTCATCTGGTTCTTCAGATCCAACATGAATTTCTTCTCTCCTTTCTCACTAGTGACTTCAACTTCTTTCTCTGGCTTTTGTGAACTTTGGGGCACTGACTCAATGTGAACGTGGGGAGGAATACTGAGTGGGGGAGGTGTAGGAGACATGAGGGGAGTGGTTGAATAAAATGGTGGAGTAGGAGTTGGAAAGGGAACATGAGATGAAGAGGGTTGTTGAGATAATGGAGTATTCTTCATGGGAGTGGAGAGTGGAGTGGTGGGAAGCTCATGAGGTGGAGTGGAAGGGAGTGTAGAAGGACCAAGTGGAGGCAGAGGCAGGATAGATGCAACCAATGGTACTTGTGTACTTATTCCCTCCTCTGAGGTGACCCCAACAAAAGAGTCCTTTTGAGGTTCTATAGTTCCTTAGTCTACGATCATCTCAACATCATTCAACCCTTGAGGTCCCTATTGTAGATCCTCCCCCATGCCATTAAAAAGACTAGTGAACAACATAGGAGTCTGTTGCTCAGCCTCTTTGAACCCATGCAAACTAGAAAAATTAGAGATGTTGAATTCATTGTCACCAAGCGCATCCAAATTCATTGGCTCTTCTTGAGTAGCCCCTTCATCATCCTTAGGATCATCTTCCATTATCCTTCTTTTCTTTAGGAATCCTGCTGAGTGGGTCCTCCTACTAAGGGGAATCTCATCTAACACTTCCTCATCCTATTCCTCTAGAGTATCCATTTGTGTAGGGGTTGAGCCTGCCTTTCTCTTGTAAACATGGCCCTTGATTACTTAGGCCAGCCTAGGTCCTACTATTTTAAACTTTGTTTTCTTTTTCGAGCTGGGAGAAGTATGGTCACTTGATGAAGGTGCCTCTGGTGGAGCAATGCTTCTGGTCATCCTAGTTTTCACCTTTTTGGAATGTGTAACTGGACCATACACAGTGGGATGCTCATGTTGATACACAATCTTGGGCTTCAAAGGGGCAGGTCCTTTGAACTATGGTTTCAATATCTTCTCTCCCTTCTTCTTTTCTCAAGATGGTTTCTTAGGGAGTTGCTTCATAGGAAGTGGTTGCATAGGAAATGGACGAGCAACCCAAGACTTTTTTAGCTTGATCACATGCGGGGCTCTTAAGTCCATGCTTTCATTCTCATCTCGATCCACCTCTACATTTAGAATGGCCCTGGTGTATACCTTGTTTGTGTTATATATGGAATCCAAGATTTTATCAGAGTTGACATCTAATGCCTTTTGTGGAATCTTCAGGGAAAGGGCACCCTGTGCCAGCTCCAGGCTCATCCAGAAATAGTCACAGATTCTCACCTCATAATCATCCACATAATGAGCCCAATGGTCTTCAACATGCAGCTCATGGATGTAGTGTCTTCCCATTATGTGGCTATAGGTACCAATGGGGTCAAAATGTGGCCTCATCAGATTGTAGGTTGCCAGTGGGAATTCATCCCATTCTCCAACCAATGACTTGCAGACTTACATGTCAGGAACACAATGAGGACCGACTGAAATAGGAAAGTCCTAGCAGTGTTTCTTCTTGTGCTTGATATGCTCATGAGCATCAGACAATTACCTTGCTATCTCTAACAAAACTACCCTATCAGGAGGGTACCTTGGGAGTTTCTTGGGTGCTAAGGTGCTTCCTGCAACTTGAATGTATATGAATGTTCTAAATTGTATATAGAATGCCCTAATGGCCTTCACCTTAGCCGCTGCTTCTATTGATAACCTTTTGGAAAAATCACCCTTGATGGAGTGGATGATTTCAAAAATGAAGGCATCATTAACTATCCAAAAAATTGGGCTATTGTGTGCGAGGAAGTCCTTTCGCACCAATTGAGGGTACAATGTAAAAGGCCATGTGTTTTGTTCCCTGATGTTTCCAACTTTGGTCAATCCTAGATATACTACCCTGGCAGCTACTAAGTACATGACATAGGATGTCATGTAAAAATGGGGATATGTTTTTACCCGAATCAGCTATTCATCCAACTAGTCACTTAGAATAGAGGCCCAATCGAACCTTGCTTGTCTTTCTTTTATCTTCTGGATAAGGAAGATCATCCAGGGCTCTAGTTGATGAGACTTGGGTAGGCCGTACACCCTACTTATCATCGTTATAGCGGCCTAGATATCTTCTTTCATGTAACCTCTCCTCATATCAATTCTATCAAGCCTTTTCTTGGGCAAGGGCTGCATCAGGTACTCATTATTGACAATATTATGAGCCCTCTGCGTGTCTTTTTTGGAAAATTCCATACCCTTGTTGATATTGAAATTGAATAAATTATCTACTCCCTTGGGTAGATGGAAAACATCTTCGATATTTTCGGGCCTCAGGTCCAGAACCACCTCCCCAATGCCATTTCTGACCATGCACTCATCTAGCACATAGTTGCTGGCTAGTGTGTTAATCAGGTCTGCCGACTGGATTGAGATGGGATGCACTACTGCATTCACCAAGGAACAGTGCACCAATGAAGTGCAATCTTCTAAATGTCCCACCTGTTGAGCACACTTATTAAGGTACTCATTCCAACTCACATTTTTGATAATAGTATTAGTTATCCCAGTGTGCAAGTCAGTCACCTTGGATGGTGGGTGGTATCCTTTGAACTTATATTTCATTGCCGACAATGCCAGTACCTTCTTGACCATATTTGCAAAAGGGTATAAGGCCTGAATCAGTAACATAGTGAGGAAAAAGAAATTGGGAAAACACAACCACTTACTAAAATCATGCTTTGAAGAAAACACAAGAGATTTCAGCCTTTTCAGCCTTTCGTACTCATCAGACATCCGAAAGGCTAAAATGTTTGAAAAGGCTACAAGGTTTAGAGGGAGAAAAAGACCAAAGGGAACTCTAGTGGAGGTGGAAGACTTTCAGAGTGTGAAAATGCTGAAAAGGTCGACAAGTGCGAAGAGACTACAAAGTATAAGCATTGCTTTCAGCGTTTCAAGGGTAGGGAATGTTTCGGGGTGTGCAAACACTAAAATATTGACAATGTGAGCACTTGGAGTTTTTCTGATCTGGTGGATGCTCCATAATTTTTGGACCTTAAAGGTCTGAAACTAGGGTTTTCAGTCGGACTCAAAAAATGAGTCTGATAGTGAGTTTGACTACAAACTTTCTTGGGGACGTGAGGTGACTACCTCGATAATCCCCAGGGCCAAAAAGGCTGACCTAAACCAACCTAGACCTAAGACTCAAGCTGAAAAGACCAAAAATGCAAACCCTAGACCTAGGATGAAACAAGAAAATGGGAAACAAAAGGATGCCAACTAAAAACAACAAAGAGGGTAGAACACCACCTACCCAAGGGATGAAGAACCTGATGATGACCAGTGAGAAGGTGGGAGCCAAATGATGAGAAAGCAATGAGTAGTGAAAAAATGAGCAGGTAGACGATGGAGGAGCGAGAGCACAAAGTGATGGTTTGAAAAAACCCTCGCGCCTTATATAGGCTTCATGGGGTTGCTAATGTAAGCACCCCGCAAAGTGGCCTTTCAGCCTTTTTAGGTGTATCAGACGTTCGATAGGTTGACAACACCGAAAGGCCAGCTCTGTGAGAGTCAGACTTTCAGGATCAAAGACCACCGAAAAGTCCAAAAAAGGACTGCCCACACTTGTCATTGCTCCATCGTGACCTTTGCACCTTTCAGACCTCTGAAAGGGTGAAATGCCGACAAGGCCAAAAAGGCCAAAAACCTAAAAAGAACTAACACCAACCCTAAAGATGACAAAAATGAGACAAGCAGAAAGAAGAAGGGGGCCTCTAAGGCCATAAGGGCCAACAAAAGGGGAGTGTGGTTGTGGGACCACAACAGCTCCGTTTTGCTTGAAAATTTCACCCTTGGGTAAATCGACCACTCTGAATCTATTTTTGGGATCAAAATCAACATTTGACACTTCTATATAGCTCAAAATTACATTTGTAAATTTGTGGGACCGACGTGATTGGACGCTTGTGCTGTAGACCTTTTGATGTTGTATTCTTGTCAGAGTCACATCTCATCGACATTTTCTCAACATCTTCAACATTTTCCTCTAGTCAAATCTAGTCACATCTGGTCAACATTGGTCAAACTTGGTCAACTAGACCTCAAAATCACTCCAGGTTGCTTTTGAATCTTCTCGAATCTTCTATCATCTATTTTGAATTCTTCTAGACCTTTGATCCAATCTATATCTACAACTTATTGCTATCAATCCTCTTTATGATGTGTCATCTTTCAATTTTTCTCCTTAGGGGGCAGGATGATTGCATCATTAAATCTCATTAAATCAATTCTCAAATCAATCTGATCTAAATCAAAAGTCCTCATTGCTAGGGGCATTTCATCACTTGGGGCATGTTTAATTTTTTGTACCTCACGGTTAAAATTGGATGTTCCATGATCTTGAATCACTAGGGGCATTTCTGTGCCTTACATCTTGTCATCGAAATCTCATTAGGTATCTGAGCAATCTAACTCAGATCCCTGGGAATCAAGCTCTGTTCTAGAGATGGTTCTCAAAATCTCACTACTAGGTATTGGGGCAATCTAACCTCGATCCCTGAAAGTCAAGCTTCATTCTGAAGATGGCTCTGAAAAGGATCTTTCTAACTTGTATCTAGGAAATCTAACCTAGATTTTGAAAGACTAAGCTTTGTTCTAGAGATAGTCTTGAAATCTGTATCAGTTATCATCTGATAGATGGGTATTGGGGAAATCTAACCTTGACTCTTGAAGATTGAGCCTCATTCTAGGGACAATCTTATGAAATGTGATAACCTGACCGTTGTCTTGGCAATCTAACCTAGACTTCAGAGAATCAAGCTTCATTATGGAGATGGTTATAAAACTTGTCTTAATCGTTGTCTTGGGAATCTAACCTAGAATTTTGAGGGTTAAGCTTCATTTTGAAGACAATCTTGAAACTCTCATCAATTGTTACGTTAGACTAGTCTTTGAATCAATGCGCTACTCACACATCAATTCAAAGAGGGGCAAAATGTAATAGCCCAAAATTGGCATCTTGCAACCCTAACCAATTTTGTTGCATGTAGTCTCATTCTATCAATCTTTTTGAATCATCAAAGTCCTATTGTACTAGGCAATTATGTCTTCCAAATTGACTCTACTTGACTTAATGTCAAATAAAAAAGACCCTAAATCTATACCAATCACATGTTATATTTAATTCCTAAATATCAACTATAATTGGCTAAATAAACTCTATGATTGATTAATTTAATTAAAAATTCCTAGCACTTTAATTAAATTAAATCCACCCCTTTTAGCTAAAACACATAAAAAGGAATTAAATAATATTTGTTTTTTAAATAAATATCATCATTTTAATAATTGAATTTAATTATTCAAATAATTGAGAAAGTTCATTTATGAGGTCACATTGTATTTATTTAATCAAATATTCTCTACAAAATCCTCACCTCAGTTTAGAAAAAGGAAACTTTGAGTTAACTAGAAATCCAAAAGTGCAACAAGCCAATTAACTGCTCCACTCACTCAAAAGGAAAATAGTTGACTGTCTCTCTATAGGAAACTTGCCATTCCAAACTAAGCTTCCTTTCAATCTCCACCATTCATCTTGTTCAATCTCGAGTATTGATTGATTCCAGGATTCTATAAAAGAACCCTCTTGTTCTCATTCAAGAAGATGCAATTTTTGAGTATCGAATCTCTGTCGAATTATTACCTCAAGTTGTTTGCATTCAAGCTTTAGATAATTTCATTTTGCAAGCTAGACTAATATCATTTTAGATTAATAATACATCTTAGTTTATCTTAATTGCTCTTAGTTCTCTATGTGATTGATTTTTAGGATTCTCTCTCAAGACTAGATCACCAACCTGAAATTCTCTATGTCTGACTTTCTTGTTGTAGCCTCTAGAGATTATTTTCTGATATACTCTGAGATGATCATATGCTGCTTGTCTATGCTCATCTAGTAGTTCAAGTTCTTGTAACCTAGACACTCTGTAATCATCATCAGTTATGAGACCATGCATTCTAATTCTTAGTGATGGGATTTCAACCTCAATAGGTAGTACCACTTTAGACCCATAAACTAAAGTGAATGGAGTATCCCCAGTGGGCATTTTGATACTTTTTTTGTAGTAGTGATCAGGAGATCTAGCTAGTAGTGTCAAACTATTAAGAGATCCATAGTCAAGGAAAGATCACTTAAGTGAGACTCACAAATATCCTCGTGGATGCATCTTAACTCTTCATGGGATTTCCCACCCTCTAAACATTTAGGAAGAGTACGCTCTAGATTTCTCTTAGTCATGTCACTAGAAATGAGGAGATACTGATATGCACTTTTGGATCGACAAGATGGAGTGAAGAGTAGAAAGTATGAGAGGCAAGGAGGGTGAAATAGAGGAAGGTATGAGAATTTGGAAGCTTGAATAGCAACTTTTTGACATCCAAGTCTTTTAGCTTGGGAATCCACATAGCTTTTGACTTTTTTCTCTTTTTCTTCTTGAGAAATGTGAGTGCAAATTTGATAAGATAGATTTTTAGAATTATCTATACAATGAACTTGATTCTAGGGGATCAGAGTTAGATTGCTCAGATACCTAGTAGATAGCTTTCGAGAATCATCTCCAGAATGAAGCTTGATCCTCAATAATCTGAGTTAGATTGCTCAGATACCTAGCAGTAAGATTTCGAGAATCATCTCCAGAATGAAGCTTGATCCTTAGGGATATGAGTTAGATTGCTTAGATACCTAGTAGTAAGATGAATTTCAAGATCCATCTGTGCTTTGATTTTATTTTCTCCTTTTTTCCTTGAAGAACTCTATGGTGTTTTGAATACTATCTTTTTCTTAGTACTAGTCACATGTCGATTAGGTGGGACATAGTGACTTTGAGATATACGAGGATCTTGATAATTTTTTTTTGTTTCAGATCTAATTTACTTCCAAAGACTTAGGAATTATGGATGAAAGAGGTTGATACAATTGGTTGAGGTGGAGTGGGAAGTGGGTGAGCCACTTATCTTAGGGAGGTGGGTTGA
The DNA here is from genome assembly GCA_027943335.1 of Chamaecyparis obtusa. NCBI lineage: Eukaryota > Viridiplantae > Streptophyta > Pinopsida > Cupressales > Cupressaceae > Chamaecyparis > Chamaecyparis obtusa. The sequence continues at coordinate 2,152,052 of BSBK01005457.1, read as the reverse complement.
AGGGAGGTTGATGGGATGGGCTCAAGTGCAAAGAGTTCAACATCATCCTCATTGTTCATGAATGAATCAGATAAATCAAGAAAGTTATCTTCCATAAAACATTGTCGATTGCAAGCTATCCTAGAAGAGTCAGATAAGTTTAAAGGAGTATCATGTGAGTCAAATCGAGATGATCCATTCTGAGAGCTAGGTCCCTCTTCAGGTGGGAACAGTGCATGGATAAGAATCATTTCAATCCTGGACCTTCCAATATTCCATGAAGTTGTAATTGGATGGGGTCTTATGTACCCATGATTTGCTGAAGCAGCTGGAGTGTAGCTTGAAGTAGATGGCCTAGGAGCAGGGATGATTTCCACAGAAGGGTGGAAAGGATCATCTCAGTTTCTTGCTCTTAAGGTTTTGAACTTTCTTTGCTTTCAAATATGGTAAGAGGAGCATATCTATGTATGACATAAAATCGTATTGTTATAGTAGTATCAGATGAGGAATCCTATTATCTTTCTTTTGAGTCTATCTTGACGTTGCAATATTGCTTGCTATAGTCAGATAAAGACATTATAGGAGGTAGGTCTTCTTCATCATTGTCATTTGTAATAGGAGGAATATTCTTTGTAGTAGGATCTTGTTCAGTAGAAATAGTGGTGGAATAGTCAAAATAGGCATACTGCAAGGCATATTCATGATGTGAGAGATATCAGTGAATGGCCCCCAATCAGGATCGGTAGTATGTTTAGAATTTTGGATGGGAGAAACCTAGGCAAGACTAGAATCCACCATCTAGCTATTAGATAAGTGTGTAAAGTTTATAGTCATGAGCAAAAGGGATTCTAGAAAACATGCTTGACACTAGGTCAGAGGATAGGAAATGGAGAGCGGATTGACTCTTCTCAAATGTCATAGATTAGAAGGCTGGATCAAACTCAAGAGACCACTTTAGTAAAAAATGATTGGATTCTTCTGGTTTCTGCTATGTTCCTAACAAAGTGATTTTTTGATAGAATCTAAAAGTAGGCTGTAAAAATTGGACTTTTGACAAATTTGGCAAGTTTCTGGCAACTTTGTAAAATTTTGATACGAGTTTTGAAATTTCAGGATGACTTTTGACACCAGAAAAATTTTTTGCTTCAGATTTGCAATTTTTCAATTTTTCAGTTTCAGATTGTTTGCAAAATTTTTCTATCCAGGTTTGAAGATTTGTGTAATAGTTTAGGATTGTTCATTCTCAAAGACCAAATAGATAGCAAACACGTAGAACAACAAGCAAAGGGAAGCAATCAATCATTTGAAAACAATGAACAAGGGCAAAAGAAACCTTGTGCATGATCAAGAAATAGTGACTTATTGTGCTAATCCCTAGGAATGCTACTTGTGTATGTTCTCAAAACTTTTTTAATAACGCACATAGTCTTAGAAAATGAAAAATTGGCCTTGCTAAGGTTTGTAGTAATGGTCTAACTCTGTAACTTTTGTGATCTCAAGAGGGTGAACTCCAATCCAGGCGCACTAGGGTTTTGACACAGTTCAAGAATTTAATCAATCAGGAGTTGCTAGGGAGATCTAATAGCCCAACAAGAGACCACACTCATGTAGATTTCTTCCACAAAGACATTTATATAGCAGCTATTACTACAATGATGAAAATAGCTATTACTACTTGAGGTTCTGTCCACATGGTTGACCCAATAAATGGAATGTCCACTACGGTTAACCCTCTCTAAAGATTACTCACAAAAGATACCACATGGGGACTTGGTCCAGATCCAAGGATTTGAGTTTCTGATACTACCCAAAAAGGGAGTAGAGCATAATCCTCTAGCCTTATCACTTTTACTCAAACACAACAAACAAATTAATCTGACATGCTAAAACTGAAATTATCTCACCAAGATTTGTGATGTCAACAACTATGTCTATCGATCTCTCTGGAGAGAGAACGTATTGATCAAAAGCTGAGGACCAAACCCAGTAGAACGTGAGACAATCATAGTATCCTACCTACCTACAAGGTGATCTATCATCAAGAAGAGCTTCACATGCATGAACAAGCGAATGAAGCCCACTCTCTCAAGATCATCCACAAATAGTGTTCATAGGGCCTATTTACTATGTGTAATAGATATGCAAAAAACAAATCTATGTTCATTTTATAGCCCAAAACTGAAGTGTGAATTATGAAAGCTATAAAGGAACTCAAGTTTGACACAAGAGAGTTCGTTTTATGTCCCAAAATGAAGTGTTATCAGATGTAACTGAATACCTAAATTCCTTGCAACGCGCTTAGTAGATTTTACCTATTTTAGCAATTTTTGAGCATTTGTCTTCTATCTTTTGTACCCACGGGATGTACCTGCACCTGTGCCTACAAACCATTGTTATGAAAAAATTACCTATTCTTGTACATGCAACCCACTGTTATAAAAATCCATCAAAAAAGAAACACAGCTTGTCAACCCCTCATGGTAGAAAATTAGGTTAGTGAAAGATAATATGTCATTTGATAATCGAAAAATTTGTTGTCATAAAAAATCAGATTCTGACCAGTCTGCACCAAATAAATCATGAATTTTTCAAATCAAGATGAAATTAAAATAAAACCAATGAAAAATGAAAGCTAACTCAAATACCTTTCCAAAAATATAAATTTTGTATTTGTATCATATCATATGTGCATGTACCAATAAAAACATCAGTCGGATTTCATAAAATCAGGTTCTGACCAGTCTTCACTAAAATGATCATAACTTTTGAAAATCAAGAGAAAATCAATCAAAACTAATGGAAAATGAAAAAATAAATTTTCAAAAATATAAATTTTGGATCTGTATCATGTCATATGTGCATGTACCAATAAAAACATCAATCAGATTTTTGGAAAAATAGCTTAGAAATTTATCACAAAACTCATAAAAATTAACCTTGTGGTCATGGGTTCAAGAAAAATGATAGAAATTTGATACAATAGAATAGAAACCCGTTGCAGGGCCCTATGGTGGGTGCCTGAAATGTGTGTGAAAATTGTACCTAGCTGTGGACATAACACTTCAGTAAAACATTAGAGGTTAGCAAAATTGAAATCTACAAATAAATGAAACTAAGCCGACCAGGCGATTTATTGCCTTCTAGTAAGTGCGAGTATGGTATTCTTAGATTAGACCGAGATCAGTGACAATGCAACACCTAAATGAATGATTTGAATGCAAAAGATGAAAAACTATATGTATGCAGATTTAATCTATTTTTTTTGGATTTTTGATGCAATAGGATGAAAAACTGTATGAATCTAATCTAGAATGTAAGAAATTGATATGCAGATTAATCTAAGAATTATATGAATTGATATTCAAAGCTATGAAAAACTATGAAATGATCTCACAAAGTTGTCTGTTACAAGAGCTTGATTCTTCGTGTGCAATTTCGCTAGAGTAATTGTGCAAATTCAAGAGATAATTTGTGAAGAGCTGAACCTTGATTTTATAGAAATCCAAGGCTTGAGGATGCATTGAGAAAAGCCATAAATCACTCTTGATAAACTCAGGTTGATTTTTGAGTCAACAAGAAATTAGAAACAAATTAAGTCACAAAATCATGCAAAATCATGCAAAAACAACTTTTAACTCAAAATAGAGTTTTATATCAATTTCCAACTCACAATCACATGTTGAGTTTAAATTTAAAATTGGTTGTTAATTTCTAGTTGCCTACTTTTCTGATTGTGCATGATTTATTTTGAATTAATTTAAAAATAAAGTGATTTATTTTCAACTTAACTGATTTTAAATTTAAAATAATTGATTTATGGGTTAATTAATTATTTTAATCAAACTTTTATTCAAAACTATATTATTAAATATTGACAACTTGGATTTAATCAATTAAATAAATGTTTAATCAATTATTCGTAGGAGATTTGATTTATTTTCAAAATTAAATAATATAATTAGGAATAAATAGAATTAAATCTAATTAAATAATTAAGTGGGAGAATCAAATTTAATTAATTAAATATTTATCATATTCAATTAATCAAATTTAGGATAAATATGATTTATCGCCAAATAACATTTAAAATAACTGCTTTATGGGTTAATCAATTATTTTAATCAAACTTTTATTCAAAACTATATTATTGAATATTGACAACTTGGATTTAATCAATTAAATAAATGTTTAATCAATTATTCGTAGGAGATTTGATTTATTGTCAAAATTAGATAATATAATTAGGAATAAATATAATTAAATTTAATTAAATAATTAAGTTGCAGAATCAAATTTAATTAATTAAATATTTATCATATTCAATTAATCAAATTTAGGATAAATATAATTTATCACCAAATAATATTTAAAATATGTTTAAACTAACTGATTTATGGGTTAATCAATTATTTTAATCAAACTTTATTTCAAAACTATATTATTAAATTTGACAATTTAATTTAATCAATTAAATAAAAATTCAACTAATTATTTTTATTGTCAAATAAAAGTAATATTAATTAGGAATAAAAGAAATTATATCTAATTAAATAATTAAGTGACAGTATTAATCTAATTAAGTAAATATTCATCATATTCAATTAATCAAATTTAGGATAAATGAGATTTATTGCCAAATAATATTAAATTAAAGATAATTAGGTAAATTAGGAATATTTAGGAAATATTCCTCGATGTAGAACTAGGATAAAATCAATTAGGGTTTTGATAACTTGATGTGCAGATGTGCCTTAGGTTAGGACTTTTGTGTCGATTTCAATCGATTTGTTGATTTAAGAGATTTAATGAACCTATAGTCCATTTTTGGGGTATTACATTTTGCCCCTCTTTGAATCACTATGCGAAGCATACTGGTTCAAAGAATAGTTTGTGTCTGATAAAGATGCAGACTCGGTTATGTGGTTTAGAAACTGATCTTGAAAGACTAACTGATTCTGAGACAAAAATCGATTGAAAGATTTGAATATGCTAGGTCTTGATTGACCAAAGATGATGTTAACTATAACAACAATGAGCCGGTGATTATGAAAAGGTGTCAAAACACTTGATTCTGAATCTTATGATTACAAAGAAGTGAGTGACCTGATTCCAAACCTGATTGTCCAAAGGAATCATAATTGGTATCACATCCGAACCCTTCAGTTACAAAGAACCAAGGAAATAACACTAATGAACCGATGGTTACGAAAAGCTGATATAGTTTACAAGATAGATTAGGATACCAGATTGATATGGATCTCAATGAATCTGATATGCCCCAAGAGATGTGCCCCAAGCGACGAGGTCTTTTGATGAATCAATAACTAGATGTGGTTGTTGTCTTGATTACTGAGGAAAGATTTGATTTATAGACTTGATTGATGTGCAATACCATGCCCCCTTCGGGATGAAAATCAAAATCTGACAAGAAAAGTCAGCATTAAATGGTTTAGATGAATGTTAATTGATTTGAGAAATGGTTATACATGTTCAGAACGTGTTCTACATCATTTAGAGGTCCTGGAGACCAAGTTTGACTAGGTTTGACCATGAGTTGACCATGGTTGACCAAGTTGAAATTTTGATAGTTTGATGTAAGAGAATTGGTTAAGTTGATTTCTGGATTTCTTTGATGTTTCGAAGGTTGATTAGGCAAGCAGTCGACCGTCCTAGGTGTGAAAATTTTAAATCGTAATTTTGACAAAGTAAACAATCTCAGATTTTGATTTTGATCTCGAAAATGGATTCTACTTTCTATTTTGTGAGAGGGACCATCATACAATGCTTAGTCCTTGTGTCATGTTTAGCATAGTTTTGTACTAAGCATCAAGTTGATTTGGGCAATCGTGAGATAAATGCAATCATGTAAAGTGCAAAATGAAATGCAGACCTATGACCTAGGACTTAGTCACTGATCATGGGTCGATTATTTTCATCATTGAATTTTTATTAGGTAACCAGATAAATCAATACATCCACTAGTTAGGAAACTATAGACATGAATATTGATTTGTTTTTAAAATGTCGGATTAGATATAAGCACCAAAGCACAAACGCTAGGACGACCGCAATATCATGTCCATTTTGATATAGCAATTTGTATAAGCATCAAAACATAGATGTTGTGATGACCTGAATACACCTTGCATTACAAACACATCAAGCAATCAAGAGATCATTCTAAATCCAATGTGAATTACTCGTAGTGACCCTTAATCGTTCACATCCTTGGATAAGATCGCGTTTCAAAGTAGGAGAAGAACTCACTCAAAAAGATAATAGTTAGATCAAACCTCCTTGAATTTCTTGGGTATCAATGGTCGAGGTACTCATGGCCATCCAATACGAGATGAAGGCTCTTACAGACGGACACCATTTCAATCCAGAATTTCTAAAGTTGTTAGATTTTCACATACAAGTAGAAGACAAAAAAAAGATTGTGCCCCCAGTCATCACTCTCTAAATCCTATAAAGGACATCATCGAAGAGCTCGAAAGGACACAATATGCAAAACTCTCAATGCGAATTAGTAAGCATACAAGGAGATAAAAGCAATGAAGCACAAATTGTTTTCAATTTGTTGTTGATGTTTGATTGCATTGTTGTAGATGCAAAATCCTTTTTGGAGAGGAGATAGATTGACTGACTCGAATGAAGCTTCAAAGGACTTTGACTGGATATGACATGTCTGAGATATACTAGAGATCGTAGGAGATGACTTTAGTTGTCCCCAAGTTTGAAATATTGATAGGAGACAGACACTTTTGCCAATTGGTGTACAGACTGACTTTATTGAAAATAGGAATGCGGAAACAAACCAAGAGATATGTACAAACTAAAGCAGGACTGAAAGCTGGGAAAGACCAAGATTGCACTGATAGATGGAGCATTTTGAACAAGTGGTGCCCATTTGCTAGGTTTTCACCATCTTGGTAGAGATTTTATTTTTGTTACCAAGGTGCCAGTTTCCAGGTTTTCACCACGACACTTTTTCTTTTTCTCATTTTTTTCTATTTTTCATTTTTTCTATTTTTTTGATATTTTTCTAAATTTTTCTATTTTTTGTGTTTTTCCATTTTTTGATTTTTTTTGTACTTATGATATTTTTTTGATTTTTTTTGTACTTTTGATATTTTTGATTTTTTTGTGAATCATCAAGGCGTCTATTGCTAGGTTTTCACCAAGATGTTCATTTTTTCAAGACTTTTTTTTATTTTTATAATTTTTTTAGGACATTTTTGAATACTGAATGCCTTAGGTGTAAAATTTCTTCAGATGGAGAATGTTGATTGGTTCTCATAGCTATTCTCCTTTAGTCATTGAGAGTTGATAGGTGCCAGAGCCAAAAGTAGCAATGATAACAAAGGGACCCAACCAATTGGGTTCAAACTTCCCCTTGCGTTCTTGATGTGATTAATTTTTAGGATTTTCTCTCAAGATTAGATCGCTAACCTGAAATTATCTATGTCTGACTTTCTTGTCATAGCCTCTAGACATTCTTTTCTGATATACTTTGAGATGATCATACGCTACTTGTCTGTGCTCATCCAGTAGTTCAAGTTCTTGTAACCTAGACACTCTGTAATCATCATCAGTTACGAGACCATGTATTCTGATTCTTAGTGATGGGATTTCAACCTCAATAGGCAGTACTACTTTAGACCCATAAACTAAAGCAAATGGAGTAACCTTAGTGGGCGTTCTGATACTTGTTATGCAGTAGTGATTAGGAGATCTGACCAATAGTGTCCAACTATTAAGAGATCCATAGTCAATGAAAGATCACTTAAGTGAGACTCACAAATATCCTCATGGACACATCTTAACTCTTCATTGGATTTCCCACACTCTAAACATTCAGGAAGAGTACGCTCTAGATTTCTCTTAGTCATGTCACTAGAAATGAGGAGATACCGATATGCACTTTGGGATCGGTAAAATGGAGTGAAGAGTAGAAAGTATGAGAGGCAAGGAGGGTGAAATGGAGGAAGGTATGAGAATTTGGAAGCTTGAATAGCAACTTTTTGACATCCAAGTCTTTTAGCTTGGGAATCCACATAGCTTTTGACTTTTTTCTCTTTTTCTTCTTGAGAAATGTGATTGCAACTTTGATAAGATGGATTTTTAGAATCATCTCCAGAATGAAGCTTGATTCCCAGGGATCGGAGTTAGATTTCTCAGATACCTGGTAGATAGCTTTTGAGAATCATCTCTAGAATGAAGCTTGATCCTTAGGAAATTGAGTTAGATTGCTCAAATACCTAGCAGTAATATTTAGAGAATAATCTCTAGAATGAAGCTTGATCCTGAGGGATTTGAGTTAGATTGCTCAGATACCTAGTAGTAAGATGGATTTCAAAATCCATTTGTGCTTTGATTTTCTTTTCTCCTTTTTTCCTTGAAGACCTCTATGGTCTTTTGAATGATGTCTTTTGATTAGTAGTCACATGTTGATTAGGTGGGACATAGTGACTTTGAGATATACAAGGATCTTGATAAAAAATTTTTTGTTCGAGATCCAAGTTACTTCGAAAGACTCAAGAATTATGGATGAAAGAGGTTGATACAGCTAGTTGAGGTGGAGAGGTGGAGTGGGAAGTTAGTGAGCCACTTATTGTAGGGAGGTGGGTTGAAGCGAGGTTGATGGGATGGGATCAAGTGAAAAGAGTTCAACATCATCCTCATCATTCATGAATGAATCAGATAGATCAAGAAAGTTATCTTCCATAAAACATTATTGATTATGAGTTGTCCTAGAAGAGTCAGATAAGTTTAAAGGAGTATCATGTGAGTCAAACTGAAATGATCCATTCTGAGAGCTAGGTCCCTCTTCAGGTGGGAACAGTGCATGGATAAGAATCATTTCAATCCTGGACCTATCAATATTCCACGAAGCTATAATTGGATGGGGTCTTATGTACCTATGATCTGTTGGAGCAGCTGGAGTGTAGCTTGAAGTAGATGGCCTAGGAGCCATAGGGATAATTTCCATAGAAGGGTGGAAAGGATCATCATCAGTTTCTTGCTCTTGAGATTTTGAACTTTCTCCCATTTCAAAGCTGGTAAGAGGAGTATATCTATGTATGAAATCAACTTGTATTGTTATAGTAGTATCAGACAAGGAATCTTGTTCTCTTTCTTTTGAGTTCATCTTGATGTTGCAATATTGCCTGATGTAGTCAGATAGAGACATTATAGGAGGTAGGTCTTCTTCATCACTGTCATTTGTAATAGGAGGAATATTATTTGTAGCAGGATCTTGTTCAGTAGCAATAGTGGTGGAATAGTTTAGAATAGGCATATCACAAGGCATATTTAGGATGTGAGAGATATCAGTGAATCACCCCCAATCAAGATCGGTAGTATGTTTAGCATTTTGGATGGGAGCAACCTGGGTAAGACTAGATTCTACCATCTAGCTAGTAGATAAGTGTGCATAGTGTATAGTCATGAGAAAAAGGGATTTTGGAACACATGCCTGATGCCAGGTCATAGGATAGGAAATGGAGAGTGAATTGACTCTTCTCAAATGTCATAGATTAGAAGGTTGGATCAAACTCAAGAGACCAATTTAGTAAAAAATGATTGGATTCTTCTGGTTTCTGCTCTATTCCTGACACAGTGAATTTTTAACAGAATCTGGAAGTAGTTTGTAAAAACTGGACTTTTGAAAAATTTGGCAAGTTTCTGGCAACTTTGTAAAATTTTGATACAAGTTTTGAAATTTCAGGATGACTTTTGACACCAGAAAGGATTTTTGCTTTAGAATTGCAATTTTTTAGTTTTTTAGTTTTAGATTGGTTGCAAAATTTTTCTATCCAGGTTTCAAGATTTGTGTAATAGTTCGGGATCATTCATTCTCAAAGACCAAATAGATAACAAACAAGCAAAACAACAAGCAAAGGGAAGCAATCAATCATCTGAAAATGATGAACAAGGGAAAAAGCAACCTTGCGCATGAACAAGCAATAGTGATTTATTATGCTAATCCCTAGGAATGCTACTTGTGTTTGTTCTCAAAAGTTTTTCAATAACGCACATAGTCCTCAAAAATGAAGAATTGGCCTCTCTAAGGTATGTAGTAATGGTTTGACTCTACAACTTTTGTGATCTCAAGAGGGTGAACTCCAAGCCAGGCGCACCGGGGTTTTGACACAGTTCAAGAATTTCATCAATCAGGAGTTGCTAGGGTGATTTGACAGCCCAACAAGGGACCACACTTGTGGAGATTTATTCCACAAAGACATTTATATAGTGGTTATTGCTACCACAATGAAAATGGATATGACCGCTTGAGGTTCTATCCATGTGGTTGACCCAATAAAGGGAATGTCCACTATGGTTAACCCTCTCTAAAGGTGACTCACAAAAGATACCACATGGGGACTTGGTCCAGATCCAAGGATTTGAGTTTCTGATACTACCCAAAAAGGGAGTAGAGCATAATCCTCTAGCCTGATCAATTTTACTCAAACACAACAAACAGATTAATCCGACATGCTAAGAATAAAATTATCTCACCAAGATTTGTGATGTCAACAACTATCTATCAATCTCTCCAGAGAGAGAACATATCGATCAAAAGTTGAGGACCAAACCCAGTAGAACATGAGACAATCACAATATCCTCCCTACCTACAAGGGGATCTATCATCAAGAAGAGATTTGCATGCATGAACAAGCGAATGACGCCCACTCTCTCAAGATCATTCACAAATAGTGTTCATAGGGCCTATTTACTGTGTAATAGATATGCAAAAAGCAAATCTATGTTCATTTTATAGGCCAAAACTAAAGTGTGAATTATGAAAGCTGTAAAGGAACTCAAGTTTGACACAAGAGAGTTCATTTTATGTCCCAAAATGAAGTGTTATTAGATGTAACAGAATACCTAAGTTCCTTGCAATGTGCTTAGTAGATTTTACCTATTTTAGCAAATTTTGAGCATTTGTTTTCTATCTTTTGTACCCACAGGATGTACCTGCACCTGCACCTGCGCCTGCAAACCACTGTTATGAAAAAATGACCTATTCTTGTACATGAAACCCAATGTTATAAAAATCCATCAAAAAAGAAACACAACTTATCAACCCCCTGTGGTGGAAAATCAGGTTAGTCAAAGATAATATGTCATTTGATAATCGAAAAACCCGCTATCATAAAAAATTAGATTCTGACCAGTCTGCACTAAATCAATCATAAATTTTGAAAATAAAGACAAAATTAATTAAAACCAATGGAAAATGAAAGCTAACTCAAATACCTTTCCAAAAATATAAATTTTGGATCTGTATCATATCATATGTGTATGTACCAATAAAAACATTAGTTGGATTTCATAAAATCAGGTTCTGACCAGTCTTCACTAAAATGATCATAACTTTTGCAAATCAAGACAAAAGAAATCCAAACCAATGGAAAATAAAATTTAACTAAAATAAATTTCTAGAAATATAAATTTTGAATTTGTATCATATCATATGTGCAAGTACCAATAAAAACATTAGTCAGATTTCATAAAATCAGGTTCTTACTAGTCTTCACTAAAATGATCACAACTTTTGCAAATCAATACAAAATTAATTCAAACCAATGGAAAATGAAAGCTAAATCAAATACCTTTTCAGAAATATAAATTTTGGATCTGTATCTTGTCATATGTGCATGTACCAATAAAAACATCAGTCAGATTTCATAAAATCAAGTTCTAACCAGTCTTCACTAAAATGATCATAAATTTTGCATATCAAGACAAAATTAATTCAAACTAATGGAAAATGAAAGATAACTCAAATACCTTTCCATAAATATAAATTTTGGATCTGTATCATGTCATATGTGCATGTACCAATAAAAACATCAGTCAGATTTATGGAAAAATAGCTCAAACATTTATCACAAAACTCACAAAAATTAACCTTGTGGTCGTGGGTTCGAGAAAAATGATAGAAATTTGATAGAATAGAATGGAAACCCATTTCAGGGCCCCATGGTGGGTGCTAGAAATGTGTGTGTGAAAATTGTACCTAGCTGTGGACACAACACTTCAGTAAAACATTAGAGGTTAGCAAAATCAAAATCTGCAAATAAATGAAACTAAGCTAACTAGGCGATTTACTGCCTTCTAGTAGGTGTGAGTATGGTATTCTCAGATTAGACCGAGATTAGTGACAATGCAACACCTAAACGAATAATTTTAATGCAAAAGATGAAAAATTATATGTATGCAGATTTAATCTATTTTTTTTGGATTTTTGATGCAATAGGATGAAAAACTATATGAATCTAATCTAGAATGTATGAAATTGATATGCAGATTAATCTAAGAATTACATGAATTGATATGTAAAGTTATGAAAAACTATGAAATGATCTCACAAAGTTGCCTATCGTAAGAGCTTGAATATTCGTGTGCAATTTCGCTAGAGTAATTGTGCAAATTCGAGAGATAATTTGTGAAGAGCTGACCCTTGATTTTATAGAAATCTAGGGCTTGAGGATGCATTGAGAAAAGCCATAAATCACTCTTGATAAACTCATGTTGATTTTTGAGTCAACAAGAAATTAGAAACAGATTAAGTCATAAATCATGCAAAATCATGCAAAAATAGCTTTTAACTCAAAATAGAGTTTTAGATCAATTTCCAACTCACAATCACATGTTGAATTTAAATTTAAAATTGGTTGTTAATTTCTAGTTGCTTGATTTTCTGATTGTGCATGATTTATTTTGAATTAATTTAAAAATAAAGTGATTTATTTTCAACTTAATTGATTTTAAATTTAAAATAGCTGATTTATGGGTTAATCAATTATTTTAATCAAACTTTTATTCAAAACTATATTATTAAATATTGACAACTTGGATTTAATTAATTAAATAAATGTTTAATCAATTATTCGTAGGAGATTTGATTTATTGTCAAAATTAAATAATATAATTAGGAATAAATAGAATTAAATCTAATTAAATAATTAAGTGGGAGAATCAAATTTAAGTAATTAAATATTTATCATATTCAATTAATCAAATTTAGGATAAATATGATTTATTGCCAAATAATATTTAAAATATGTTTAAAATAATTGATTTATGGGTTAATCAATTATTTTAATCAAACTTTTATTCAAAACTATATTATTAAATATTGACAACTTGGATTTAATCAATTAAATAAATGTTAATCAATTATTCGTAGGAGATTTGATTTATTGTCAAAATTAAATAATATAATTAGGAATAAATAGAATTAAATCTAATTAAATAATTAAGTGGGAGAATCAAATTTAAGTAATTAAATATTTATCATATTCAATTAATCAAATTTAGGATAAATATGATTTATCACCAAATAATATTTAAAATATGTTTAAACTAACTGATTTATGGGCTAATCAATTATTTTAATCAAACTTTATTCTAAAACTATATTATTAAATTTGATAATTTAATTTAATCAATTAAATAAGAATTCAACTGATTATTTTTAGCAAATTTGATTTATTGTCAAATAAAAATATTATTAATTAGGAATAAATGCAATTAAATCTAATTAAATAATTAAGTGGCAGTATTAATCTAATTAATTAAATATTCATCATATTCAATTAATCAAATTTAGGATAAATGAGATTTATCACCAAATAATATTTAATTAAAGATAATTAGATAAATTAGGAATATCTAGGAAATATTCCCTGATGCAGAATTAGGATAAAATCAATTAGGGTTTTGATAACTTGATGTGCATATGTGCCTTAGGTTAGGACTTTTGTGTCGATTTCAATCGATTTGTTGATTTAAGAGATTTAATGAACCTATAGCCCATTTTTGGGGTATTACAAATGCCACATATCTTGAATCCAAAAGGGGTTTCCACTATCAAATGGTATTGCTTGATGCCTGTACACTAGTACCAAATGGTGTTTGGTCACACCAACCAACCACAAGGAACCCTTAGGTCCTCTCCCACCGCGCTTATAGAGATAAGCATATGGCCCATACATCACAAGCAAGGTTCACACACACATTGCTTACACAATGACTCAATCACAACACTACAAAATTATAAAGTAAAGAGGCAAATACATCAACACCACACAATGAAAAAATATACCACATAAAATACATTTTCACAACTCATTGAACAAGTAGGTGCGTGCATAATCCAAGAAGGGGAGTGTCATTGCATGGCTTAATGGGGAATGAAATATCCCATCGCCTCATCGCACTATGACTCATGCGATGGAAAACATGATATGTTAAAGGTGGGGAAGGAAAAATCCCATCGCCTCAACACACCATGATGCATGCCTTGATGTGTCGAAACCTCTAGGCCTTCTCCAAACATTAGTGGCTAATGGGAACCCACACACATGTAGGAGGCATACTAACTACTCTTATCTTAATTATGTGTTTTCCCCATTTATTTTATTTAGGTTATAACTTTGAATTAAGGAATCTACAATGGGTTACCCTAGTGGCCCCTTTGTGACCTGCTCCCCCCCATTGTGAGCCACTTTCATGGTTGGATTAACACCCACCAAACACATATACATAACATTTTTGTGAGATAATTCCATACCCAACAATCATGATAGTTTATTGAGATGTCCCTTGGCAAGATGTAACTCTCTCATCAATGCTTGGGGCTCTAATGACATCATATGTTCACGTATGTGCGCGTGCACACACACACACACACAAAAGTGCCAAGCCATAATAACATATAAATCATGCATACACAAGGTCTCAACATGGGAAAAACTCCATGTTAGCATACAAAATTTAACTACTACCACCACAACACTAAAACCAATGGATTCACATGCATGAATGTCACCCAAAAATCTCAACAAGACTCTCCAAGTCAGATTTAGCATACCAAGGGCAATTTTTCATCAAAAAATCAACTTTCAAATATGAAGAAAGTGGGAGAACCCATTTGTTCCCATGGACCACTCATGCCAAATATACATTCAAATCAGAAAATGAACTCATCATGAAAGTCACAACCATGTTTTTGTATAAATACCCTTATTTTAATAAAATATTTCAAATTAAAATGGAAAACAATATATTTATGCCACCAATCCCTAAATCCCTCCATAAAACCCTTAGTTTTATCCCTCAAAAGGAATTCATACGATTAAAAAATGAATTCAAAGAAAGATTTGAAGATAAATTCATATGCATACCTTTTCAACACAAGAAAACCCTTGAAACACTTGCAAAAGGATAAATCCTCCACCAAATTGCATGAAATTTTTAGGAAGAGTAGAGATTCCTCAAAAGTACCCACAAAAATATTTCTTCAAAAATATGCCCCCAAGTTTTCCCCCTTATTTTGACAAATCCTCTCTAAATTTTCTAAAACCAAGTAGAGTCAAAAGAATCAATTAAAAATCCCCCTTTTTTAAATTTTTAACTCCTCGCAACCTAGACTTTTAATAAAACATAAATCAAACCTTTTATAAATTTAAATCAACAATATGGTAATTACCAAAGCCTCAAAATAAAATATGGAAGTCTCCAAATAATAAAATCTATGAAAGTCTCAAAATAATAAAATCTCGATTAAAATAAACCAACTAAATAATTATGCTAAGACACATAATTGTTTTTGCACTATACATCCTAGAAATGGACAGGGGACCATGGTTGATTACAACATAGAATTACACACAATATTGAAAATCAAATTCAAAATATATTCATGGTCGTATGCCGCATCATTGCAACCGACAGGTATAAGCATTTCAAAGATAATTTTTGTCCTAAAGCTGGAATGAGAATTATGGCTAAAGTAATTTGGCCACATGACTAACTTTGTATTTAACCATCGTCAGGATAATTATATAATTATCTTTTGGGCACACTCATCCTTTCCAATTCAAGGGAAGTCGATGCTCAGAACCTATCCACATCAGTATGTTAGCTGAAGCACATGTACATATAAATTAGCAAAAAAATGAAGGGGATTGAGAAATTGTGTAGATCTCACAAATTAGTAACTATGACTTTGTCCCTCTTCATACAAATACATTAGAGAAGATCATAAATAAATAATATAATAATATCCATGAACAACCATCTAACTCATAACATGAAATTAAACAATATCAAGCATCACAAAAAATATATATATTAATCATCTGACATGTACATGTCATCATGTATTCCCTAAAATATCAAATTTCCTAACATACAATCATATCATTGATCTCATGAATGTAATGTAGATCTCTATAGTTTTGTTGACTATTAGTGACTCACACTTAGTCATTATCTAGGCAATGATGGTCGGTCATCACTACGACCGAGTCATTATGTAAAGGCCAAGTTATGTAATGTATACTTATCGAGTAGTAGTACTCTCGAGTAAACCAATGGTCACTATATATTTTTGTATTAGCCGAGTCAAGTTTTTGCTGAGCTATGTAAGTAATGTTTACTGAGCGATAGAGATATCAACTTATTCTGAGTATAGTGAATGCCAAGTATCAAGGACATCATTTGTTGAGTTAGCCAGAAATGACATATGAGTTTTTTATGGCACAATGATCGAGGTAAATCATTTTGGCTGACATTCATGTTTTGTATTTTGTTTGTTGAGGTAATTATGGAGGTAATTACACATCCATTTTGTAATAATTGATCCCTATGTAATACTTAGAGCCAATAAGAAATTAGTAAGGCTTAAGTGGCAAAAGGAGTTAATTTGAACCATAGATCTTGAATCATGAAGATGTTTTATTGTTTATATGAGGATAAGATCTAAACCCTAAAATGAGTTAGTGAATGAGAGGATGTGAAGGGTATGAAGGAATGAGCAGAAAGGAACATTTAGTGAAGCATTCAGACAGAGTTCAGTGACCGAGTGAAGCAGTGAAAGGACAAAACAAAGATAAACTTGATAGAAGAGATCAATACAATACTATAAGGAGAAGATCTGTAATCTACATATAGTGCAAACCAAAGGATCAAGTACTGAGACATTCTAACAAGTGTATTAGGGTAAATCTCTTAACTGAGTGGTCCTAACAGACCTATTGTAATCTCTTAACTGAGTGCTTATTTTGTTGTAAGTTTTAAATCCTTTAGCAAGGTAGACTATATAAGTCTTTGAGCTCTTAACAGAGCAGACCCCTCACAGGGTAGATCATGTTTTGATCAAATTTTGTAAGCCCTAATAGGAAAACTTATTATTGCAGTAGTGAAGATTTGTGGGTGTCATCCCCACCCTAGTTTTACCTTTCAAGGGTTTTTGGGTAACCAAAATTATTGAGTTATGAGTACTTTCATGAATGCTACTTAGTATTTTAGTTACTTTGTTTTGATGAAGTTTTGATTGATGCTATACAAAAGTTTTATACAATGATAAAATAAGTTAGTAGGTGATATTTGATTCACCCCCCGCTCTTAGTATCACATTTCACAACTATATTTCCAATAATTGGTATCAGAGCTGCAAGGTTTCTCATTGAAAGTCTAACCACTTGAAGAAAGAGATCTTGAGATGGAAGTCTATAATCTGGGAAAGGTCATAGAAAATAAAAAGATTGATGTACAACTGGCATTACAACAACTGGAAGTAGCCAGAGGTGAAATCAAGAAATCCTTGAGCAGAAGGAGAGAAATTGCTATTCAGCAAAATGATTCACAATATCAAGAAGAAGATACTACTAGACTGTTTGATAATGGAAACTCTGCAAAAAGTGAGAAAGACATACAAGAGCTACTGGAGAAAAATACCATACTAAATGATGACATCAAAAATCTTAAGAGAGAACAAGAAATTCAATTTGTCAGACTTTGTGAAGTAGTTGAATAGAAAAAGAAAGAAGAATAAGACAAGACAATGGCTGAAGAAGATAAAAGACAAATAGAAATAAGACTAGATGAAAGGACAAGTGACATGCAAAGGTTGACTAATAATCAACTAGACATGGTAAATTAATTACTGCTGGTTAATCAAGAACTGGGCAGGAAAGATATGGAAATCAACCAACTGAGGTTTGAAAATGATCAACTAAGGAATGAACTGAGGTTTGAGAAGGAAATCAATGAAAGAATGAACAAACCTAATGAAGCTACAAAATATTTTGAAGAACTGCTAAGGTCACCTAGAAGATCTGGTGATAGATTCAGACTTGGACTAAATGAGCATTCATCATCTACTGAAGAAGGAGAATCATCAAAGAATGGAGAGCAAAATAATGAAAAGCCAAAGAACAACAAGCCCACATGTCATCACTGTGGAAAGCCAGGGCATACAACCAACATATGTAGGAGAAAACATGGTAAGTCTAATCTTAAACCTAAGTTCAATGGGCATTGCTTTAACTGTAAGAAACATGGACACCAAGTACATGAATGTAGGTCTAAGGTTAGTAGTCCACCTACCTCACCAAAATTTCAAGGTCATTATTTTAACTGTTAGAAGTATGGGCATAGAGAATTTGAATGCAAATCTAAACCTAAATGGTCATCCAATGAACATACTAAGTCACCTGTGAAGAATAACTCATACAATTGGGATTATAACACTTGGTACAATTGTCATTACTGTGGAAAATATGGACACATTGGAGCAAATTGTGTGAAGACTCATTTCAAAGGTAAATCCAAAAGTTGGATGAATGGAAGCATGGTATGTTACAAATGTAATAAGATAGGTCATCTAAAGAAAGATTGTAGATCACCTATGCTGAGCAATGATTAGAATCATAATGAAGATATTCGTGAGAAATTGAGAAATTAGATGAATAAGACATGGAAGAAGAAAGAAGAAGAAAGCACAAGTGAAGCTAGCACATCTGAGGTCACTTGATCCAATGGATCAGGTGATCACACTTCTTGAAACTAAGAAAAGAAGTTATGTCTGGAACTGAGTCTTACAATGTTGTATCTTATATCAGTTCCTAACATAAAGTTGAGCAAAAGTCCATATCTGCATAGATAAAGATGCATTAGGACATATCTGAATAAAGTAGAAATTTTTTTGATGCCGAGCGTTAGTGTTTTGTCCAAGTTACCAATGTATTTTGAGCACCTATTGTGGCTGAGATGCTATATACATCGAGCTGTGTCTAAATGGTTATATTGACCGAGCTTGTGTTAGCCAAGGTTAACATGAGTTTGTTGAGACAACTGTATTCCACTTAAAATTTTTGTACGAAGCATTTATGAGACCTTAATTCAAATTTTTGGAATCTATAAAGAGGAAAGTTTCTTCCCATTTCATTTTCACCAAGCGAATTGAGATTTCTTTGAGCGATTCAAAGTGTGAGCAACCAGTTTGTCAAAGGAAATTCCAAATATTTTTAGCGTGCCATCAACAAAATCATCTATAGGACACTTATGAGAAAGGTACACTACTGAGAAAATATTTCTTTTCAAAAAATTTAAAGTTAAAATGGCATCATCATCATCTACTATAGTAAAGAAACAAGGAATGGAAGTTTTCAACGCACAATTGGTAAGAAATGAAGTTTGCTAGCCGCAAAAATTTAAGACAATTCTAAAAACTGCAATTAAAGGAGATCTTACTAGTGCTCTATCCTTGATTCTAGAGAATGTGTTAATAATGAATGACATTAGGTCTTGTTATATGCGCAAGATCAGAGAAATCAGAGATTATGAAATCAAGGAGGCGTATGAAAAATTGTGTGATAATGGAGTGTTGAAGCTAGAGTATAAATCGGTTGCCAAACAAGGGTTAGTGCATGCCCTAGATTTCCTATAGATTTTCAAGGTTGAATGGATAAAAATAGTGTTGAGTTGAGTGCATGATATGCAATTGTGGCTAGAAGATGGACCAATGAAGATAACAAAGGAAATGATCCACTGTGTAACTGGATACCCTACAATTCAGGGAAACAGAACAATGAAGTGTTCAAGTAAAGAGGAAATCCAAGCGAACACATAGGCAGTTTGGAACAAGTGTGGAATGATGATTTCCACCATCACCGATCTAGATATTGAATTTGTTGTTAGAGTTATCTCACACAAATTCTATCAATCTAGTTTGTTGGACAACGTCCCCTGTATGGTAGTGGACCAGGCATAGAAAATCATCAAGAAGGGACACACATATTATCTTACTGAGCTCCAGTTGACTCAGCTTGCCAAGAACCTTAAATCAATCTGGAATGCAAAGAATTCTATGTGTAAGTTTGGTTCCTTGCTAGTCTATCTATTCTTTTACATACAGAAGTGTTTTCCTACTGTTGGAGGTGTGATATGGGATAAAAAGAAATCCATTATAGTTCAAATTAATGAGTTCATAGGTTAGATAGGAGAAAGTTTGAATGGTGTAATGGAGAATTATTTTATTGAATTCAAAAAGAAAATGAGGAAGAGGAGTAGAGTCTCCATGTCATTGGTTGAGAAGTATACCAAGGATATATGTTTTCTAGTTGACACAGACTTCACTTATGCACAAGTAGTTTTTTCGAGGGTTTCATGGCTAATGCCATTACCCTATGAGCTAAACATTGATGAGACCACTACTACTATTATCTCCCTTTTAGCTGAAGAAATTGATGACAAGACACCTTATTTTGGAACTTATAATGCAGCCAAATCTAAAATCACTATGGGTTTGATGGTTGCAACTATAGAAAGAAAGAGGAAGAAAATTGTAAAGAATTTGGAGAAATATATGGGAGAAGCAGATAAAAATGCACCACTTGAATTAACCCAAGGACCGGGAGAAGATGAAACAAGTGACTCTAGTTACAATGAAGAAGAAGAAGAGGTACACGTAGAAAAGAAGAAAGGTAAGAAGCCAGTACTTGCTGAGCCCCCAACCAAGAGAAGAATACTAAAACCTAAAGTGACATCGACACTTGTGCTTAGGCCTAGAACAAGGGGAGCCTCTTCAACTACTGAGACACCAAAGAAATCCCCTACATTAGGTAAAAGAAAAGATGTTTAGCCTAAGGCAGTGCTGAGTAAGGCTAATAAAAGGCCTAGAAGGAAACTTGTTTTGGAATAGGAAGATGATGAGGAAATCGAAAGTGATAAAGATGTGAAGAAGAACGTTGCATTGTAGAATGTAAAACCTACTGTGGATAAAATATGCCACACAATCAAGAGCTCTATTGGATTAGAATATCTTAAGGGATTAAAATTTGGAAGCATGAGTATAGGAGATAGAAAAAGTTGAAGATTCTATTCTTGAAATGCTTTGCATTTTCAAGATGTTACCTATACAGTTGGAGAACCAAATTCCTAAGGAGTTGAGAAACAGAATGCATAGAAATGAGAATATGATCTCAACAAAGAGAAACAAATAAGAGAGAGCACACTAGCACAAGTTGAATCAAGTCTAACCCCTACAAATATTAGGCAAATTGTGGAACAATACTGAGCAAAAGTTGATCCTAAACTTAGAGCCTATTCTATTCTTTAACACAATGTTGAGGATGTTGTGCAAGAAAGTCTTAAGGACTTGGAAAATATTTCTTGGATTGCTAATTGACAAGGATGCAGATAAAGGTGCAAGTACATCTAAGGCTATTGAGCCTGATACATAACTGACTATAATGGAATTACCTATTTAGGAGACTAAAGCTCCTAAGGTGGAGGAAATTTAGAAGGTATCAGAAGTAAAAATTGTTGATATAACAGAGGATACCCCAATAAAGACTTAGGTATTGACCGAGGGAGATATACAGGACAAGAAAGCAAAAGAAACATCTTTGCTAGGTAGCAATACCGTACTGTTACAAGTAAAAGATTATTCAACAACTGATGAGACATCAACTGTTAACATTACCCCCACCAAACTTGAAGTTGTTATAGTTGACATGCTAGCTGGTATAAGTACTACCAAGGAACATGATTAGTCTGCAACAAAAAATCAACCTACATCTATAGAGGAGTTAAAACAAGATAAAGGAGAGTAGTCTGCAATAAAAGCTACTAGTCCTCATGTGGAGGATAAGGGAATAGAAGAAAAATAAGAGAAAAACAAAGCTATTGAGATACAAGAGCCCAAGGAACAAGAAGCAATACAAGCTCTTGTATAGATGCCGAGTGGGAGCACACCAAAGAAGGCACCTAAGAAGAAAATGAAAGTCTTTTCACCAGAGGTAACTATTGATGAAGTTATTATTATTCCAAAATGGGATTCTGATAACTTATCTTATGAGCAGATGCAAATACTGCAAGATTTATTGAAAAGGAAAAGAAGGCAAGAAGAACTAAGGAGGGAACATCAACAAAAGTAGGTCTTGTATGAAATCAAAGAAATATTTAATGATGCTTTTGAGTTGTTTGATGTAAATAGTTCTGCTCCCATACTAGAACAACTTGTCCATATTGTTCAGAAAGTAACTAATGAAGAAAGTGGAGCAAATGATAAGTTTTTGTAGTGGTCGAAAAGAAAGTTTGAGACCAAGATGATGGAAAAAGTATCTACCAAGATTGCAGTGAAATAGGTAGCACTTTCTACTTTGGTAATAGAGTTAGAAGAAGTAGTTGTGAATGCACAATCTCTTCTTACCAAACAGTGCAATGTAGAATAGTTCACTAAGGATAAATAAGGGATGGTTGATAAACTACAGCAAGAACTAAAGTCCACCAGTCAAGCCTTAAGCTTGGATGCAAAAACCAGTTTAAGACATTATGCCAAGCTTATGCATACACAAGGAAGGATAGCCGAATTGATGGCTAATGATGGAAAGATAAGGGATTGTCTAATCTTTATGCAAACAATATTGACACCTCATTTGGAGGCCATTCAAAGAGAGTTAGCTAAGGCTAAGGAATTAACACAGAAAGATCCCAATATGTCCAAAATTGAGAGCATAGTCAATCTAGCTGCTGAGCTAGAAGTGCAGTCAGAAGTTTGGAACGTTGCCACAGTAGGATGGGAAACTGCACTACACATGGTTATGATGTTGCACAAACCATTTCTGGAGAAATACTTCCCTATCCCCACTCCAGAAGAGATCAGTTGTGCCAAAAACAAGGGGGAAATTAAGTGACATGACATATTATTCAGGCATAAAGGGAAGGTAACAAAATTTTATATGTCTATATATCTTAGGGGGAGTATTCTGCTAATACTGAGTACTTCTATAAATACAAATGTAATGTCATAACAAAGTTTTTTTGCCACTAATGTCAAAGGGGGAGATTGTAGATCTCTATAGTTTTGTTGACTATTAGTGACTCACACTTAGTCATTATCTAGGTAATGATGGCCGGTCATCACTATGATCGAGTCATTATGTAAAGGTTGAGTTATGTAATATATACTTATCAAGCATTAGTATTGCTGAGTAAACCAATGGTCACTATGTATTTTTGTATTAGCCGAGTCAAGTTTTTGCCGAGCTATGTAAGTAATGATTACCAAGAGACAGAGATATCAACTTATGCCGAGTACAGTGAATGTCGAGTATCAGGGACAACATTTGCTGAGTTAGCTAGAAATAACATGAGTTTGTTATGGCACAGTGATCGAGGTAAATCATTTTGACTGACATTCATGTTTTGTATTTTGTTTTTTGAGGTAATTATGGAAGTAATTACACATCCATTTTGTAATAATTGATCCCTATGTAATACTTAGAGCCAATCAGAAATTAGTAAGGCTTAAGTGGTGAAAGGAGTTAATTTGAACCATAGATCTTGAATCATGAAGATGTTTTATTGTTTATATAAGGATAAGATTTGAACCCTAAAATGAGTTAGTGAATGAGAGGATGCGAAGAGTATGAAGGAATGAGCATAAAGGCACAATCAGTGAAGCATTCAAATAGAGTTCAGTGACCGAGTTAAGCAGTGAAAGGACAAAACAAAGATAAACTTGATAGAAGAGATTAATACAATACTGTAAGGAGAAGATTTGTAATCTGCATATAGTGCAAACCAAAGGATAAGGTACTGAGGCATTTTAATGAGTGTATCAAGGTAAATCTCTTGACTGAGTGGTCCTAACAGACCTATTGTAATCTCTTAACCAAGTGCTTACTTTGTTGTAAGTTTTAAATCCTTTAGCAAGGTAGACTGTATAAGTCTTTGAGCTCTTAACAAGGTAGACCCCTCACAGGGTAGATCATATTTTGATCAAATTTTGTAAGCCCTAATAGGAAAAATTATTACTGCAGTAGTGAAGATTTGTGGGTATCATCCCCACCCTAGTTATACCTTTCAAGGGTTTTTGGGTAACCAAAATTACCGAGTTATGAGTACTTTCATGAATGGTACTTAGTATGTTAGTTACTTTGTTTTGATGAAGTTTTGATTGATGCTATGCAAAAGTTTTATATAGTGATAAAATAAGTTAGTAGGTGATATCTAATTCACCCCCCCTCTCAGTACCACATTTCCCAACTATATTTCCAACATGTAAATCATAAGAGAACCCATATATAATACAAAAAATAGTTTTCCTAGTCACAAAATGTATGAACATTTTAGTCTCAAAACTAACACATCATAATGAAATATAAATACACCCAGTCATCATGATACAAAATCGTGGCATCACTGGCATACACATAATGCATATATGATCACTATTGAATCACATGAATAACCAAATAATCACATTAGAAATGACATCATGTGGATAAAATAATAGATTAGTAATCAAGACTATCACACAAGCACATCGGAGTCCAGATCGGATCAAAATAATGGATACATAACAAGATGCCAATATGGTAGGCACTACATCCTCCCCCAAAGAGTTGGGCTTACTCATGGAAGCCCACAAATAAATAGGGTTATATATCTCTAAATTGTGTAGCATCCTCTCAAGTGGCATAGGTCTTATCATTTAGGTCCCATTGGACCCTTACCTGCTCTATGTCCCATCTTGAAAGGGTCAACCTTCAGTTTTGAGTGATGTGAATGAGCTCCAAAGAAAGTTACCCCATCCTTGACTTGTAAGGCACCCCAATCGGTAACATGGGTCACAAACCTATGCCACACTTTTATAAAGGAAAGTGTTAACATCACCAAAATTGTTTAACTTCAATGACATAAAAGTGGCATTTCTATTTGGAATTTGAAGATAATGTAAACTGATGAAGTTTATGCCTATTATTTTTGAAATTTTTTTGAACAAGAATTGATATGTTTTTGAAAATTTTTAAGTTCATTTTTTAATTGTTGATAAATACTGTAAATCACAGGGTCTACCTCCCACCAAAAAAGTATATGTAAATAATTATTTTTCCTCTTATTCAAAATATGTTTTAAAGATGAAATGTATAGCCAGTGCAAAGAAAAAGAAATATTGGTTTCCAATGTATATTTTGTCTGTTATAACAATTCAAAGTTGAACTTACCCAAAGTTGATAGTTTTCGTCTCCCATCTTATTTCCCCTATCAAATCTATACCAATCAAAAATAAAATTATACATTCTTGAAGATGACTCTCTCCTCTCATGTTCCATATGGTTTTTAATATTTTTGATATGATTACTATTTTTTTCTTTTTCCAAATCAACGTCTTCTTGAATGTTAATATACTTGCTTGCAGTATTTTGTAATTTTGATATACTAGTTCTAATCAAAATGCTATAAAAACTATATGACCATATTCTTGACTCTGAGCTCTACAAAAGGAAAATTTAGTTTTTTAGTAAGTGGAGTTTTGATGGAGAAATCAGATGTAGAAGTTAAAAGTTCTACAATTCTGTAATTTTTGGTGATTTGATTGTCACATTGCATGCCACATAGATTGATTCAGTCGAAGTGGATTCAACCAAATAGTATCCGATCGAACCCATTTCAGCTGAAACGGTACTGGTGATGGCCGATCCACGAGTGGTCGCATGAGTGACTGCCTCGCTTGATGAGGGGTAGATTGACCTCATATAAGAGGGAGTTTTTTTTATTTCTCTTAAAACACAAAAATAAAATAAAATAAAATATATATTGATTTAAAGAAAGTATTAAAGTGATTTTATTTTATTTTTATATTTTTTAATTAAAAAATTAAAATTAATCAGATTTATGAACTTATAAATATTATTTATGATTTTCTTATTGGGTATATCTAGTTTTCTATGTGCAGGTGAATTAAAGCTCTCAATTTGAATACTTTGTGCAATTAGGAATAAAAGGAATATACCTAAAAAGTATTATTAGATGAGGGATGACAAAATGAAAGGTCATACAAAATGTAATCAAGAGAAACCCATTGATGTTCATGAAGAGCCCGTTGATGTTGAAAAAGAACCTGCTGATGTTCAAGAAGATGCAACTCAAGTAGGGGAACAAATTGGTAGTAGTAAATGTAGAAATATTTCTTCTGGCATGGAAAATTTGATGGAGATGAATGAGGATTCTCTTTTCAGTCAAATTTCATTTGAACACATGATACCTAAAAGCACAATTAAATTGCATTGCAAAAACACGCGGGAGGAATATTTTGAAAATAAATATGTGGTTGGAAGAGAACAATTATTTGCTAGGTTATTCATGAAAAGATAAATGACTCCTATTTTAGAGTTGTTGGGTGTTGATAATAGGAAAAGCTGAGAAGGTCATGTAAAACAAATAATAGTTAAAAATTTACAAGATGCATTGAATTTTATTAATAGCACAAGTTGAGAAGATGATTTAAGTGCTGCATGTAAAGCTTTGATGACTACAATTTCTAGTAAGAGGTTGTCACATAGAAGACAAATTCAAACAACTTATGAATTACTAAATGTATCTAGAAGAATTGTTCAAAGATATATTAGGAGGAGAAATATGTTAGATGAAAACATTGAAAAGAATTAGGTAAATATTTGTAGACTTCCTCAATAAGACATAATTTATGAAGATGTAAAAAGATAGGTCATTGAATATTGAACTAGCCACTCTCGTGTTCCTTCCAGTAGAAGCGATGCTATACATATGAAAGATGAAGAGACTGGTATGAAAATTTCACATCTAAAACATTTTGTAGTTATAACACAAAGTGAACTATTTGAACCATTCAAGCAAGAATTTTTAGATGTGAAAGTATGCTAGAGAATGTTTGAGAGGTTATGCCCTTATTTGGTACACATAAATAAGGTACGTGAAAGTTATTTCTATAAAAATCATATTGAGTTTTATCTATACTTGCAATCATATAAAAAATCTATGGAAGTACTTAATCCAAGTGTGGTCATCCCTGGAAGTATGACATAATTTTTGAAGTCTATTTTATGTGATATATCAGAAGATTCAGATGAGTTCAATGTACAATGTATAAAAATTGCATGCATTGATTATGGAGATTTGTATTAATCTCCATTGCAAATTGAAAAATATTGATTCTTCAACGCTAGTTTTGTGGAAGACATTTGAATATGAGACTATAACATAAAAGAAAAATGATGGCATGGGGAAAGATCCTAAATGTATGTGTAAATTAGGCCACCAAATTCTTAAATGCACATTAGGGACAGAGAAAGAGGGATCCACAAATATAACCTTCAAGAGAACCTAAATTAGATAATCACAACCCAAATGGATGTAGGGGTGCTAATGAAAAATTCAAGTCCTTTCAAGGGTGAATATCTAAAGATCTCCTTTTTTACCTTCTTTCTCTTTTTTATTATTTTTATTGATATGTTATTGATATATTTGATTATGAATGATTGATTAACTAGATGTAATGCAAGTAAATTAGAAGCACATATGATAATCAAGCACATAAGAAGACCTAATCTGATATCTCAAAGTAAGTGCTACAAAATGACAAAGAAGGAATGAAACTCACCTTGAGTACTAGTAGGGGACACAAAATCAAATCTCAAAATACATTGTCAGACTACAACAAAAATTGAAATAGAGCTACATTTGGATCCTGCAACCTTGAAACTACAAATTGTGAAAATATGAAGGCCATAAGAATATGTCAAATTCCAAGGTATAGGTTGACCTTGACCTATACTTGCACTTTCTAAAAACCTAAAATCTGAATGTTTGATAGAAATTGAAACTCTTGATCATCCATTTCCAATCCCAAAAACCTGAAAACCTACAAAGCTACTCCTACACTCAAGAAAAATAGAATTTTTTGCGGAAAAGGGTTTTGCCTTGGTCAACCCTTGTTTAGGAATTAACCTTGAAATGAGATAAAGCATGTAAAAGTAAGAAAAATATTAATATTCACCTTACTTGTCAAACCCTCATGGATGGATTTGAATCCCCTACCTATAAAGATGTATGAATTCTTGTGTGTATGCAATAATGTAGAATGTAGGATGTCTTCACAAATGCAACAGATCTAAAATCGCCAATTCATAGACCATGAATGTAAGTATGGTTGAATGGATATGCAATATGGATGTATGTAAATATCCTCCCTTGAAGTTCAACTCCACTATCTTTAATAAAGAAAGAAGTTAGATCTATGGAAGGAAATGCATGAACAAATGCCTTTAATGAATCCTTCCTAGCTTGGCTTGAACTCCTTGAATGCATCACAAACTTAATAGATTTCAATTTATAGCTTGAGTGTTTATGGTCATATATTATGGATTGAATGCACATGTAATGGATCTTCCTCTCTCCAAATGAAGGGAAAATACCTCCTTTTATAGCAACTCAGAGTTTAAATCTGCAAAGGCCAACAAAGGAGAGTGGGAAGGAAAGATACCTTGCACTAGGCATGGGGGCCAATCAAAATTCAAAACCCTAGGTATAGGTCAAGGTTAACCTATACCCGAGGGTAAAAAACTCAAGAAAATCAACCTAGATCATGAGAGGAATTGAGGGTTTTAGGGGAAATACAGGAAAAAATGTGGTAAAAAATGGGAAATCAAGAATAAATGCATCCATGTTCTAGGATATCACTAAAATGGGCTTAAATAGGTCCCTGAGCTTCTAAATTAATTGGTGCTAACTTTTAGGATGATACATTTATCCCCCACTTTAGTGGGAGTATGCGAGCTCATACTCATGGTAAAATAAATCAAATGAATAAGATGATCTTGTCAAGGCTAAGGAGACAAGGAAACATCAAGCCCCCAAGTGACTCGAGTCCTCATCAAATCCAAAAATATGACAAGAGAGACATCACTAAATAAATAAGGAGGGGGTGTGATTAACTAGACATGGTAAGAATTCTCACCTTACAATGAATCATAGAAAAGGCATGCTAAAAAGGATGGAATTGATAGTAACAGGTTTTTGTGCCTCGCTAGGCAACCCATCACGCATTCACCCATAAGGATTTGTGTTTCCAAAAGGGGAATTTGACAAAAAGTGATCGAGGCATAAATATTTTTCTGTCCTTAGGGAATTGAAAGGTGCAAATGCGAGGATCAAGCCTTAAGGATTAGTGTTTCCATAAGGGATCCAAATGTATAAGATAATCAAACATATTGCATGTTTGCAAAATGTGAGAAGAGTGTATGACCCCACATTAAAGCTATTGCAAATGCCTTAAAAAGAGAAATGGATTTAACATAGTGTACATGTGTCCACTAAAGATGTTTCCACTATACAATTCCCCCAAGAAAGGACACGTCAAGGGAAATGAGCACATGAAAAAAAGAGGTCAAGAGAGGGATCTACCAACTCTGGGGTTAGTATAATTATATATAAAATATTATGTCCAAATGAAATCTCATCAATTCCAAAGGAAGTATAAATACAACATAATGGAAGAAAGACACATAAGAGTTACAGAGAAGAGTCTTTTTGGGCCAAAATCACATAAACCAAAAGGAATCAATGCTGCCATTTTGCATCATCCCAAGAAGACTACACAAAGGCACATTTACAAATAATAACACATGTACAACACAACATGTAACACCATATAGAAGAAAATAGATATAAATAGAAGAATGATTATGACATTTTTGATTCCCTTATCACCTTGCTCCAACAAAGTAATAAGGGTTGTTTAAAGAAATCTAAACAAAAAATATAACAAGTAGCACATCACAATAATAAAATACACAACAGGATACCATGTAAAAGGAGATAGTGAAGCACATCTCCTATCCCCCCCATCTTAGTCTATAGTTTTTAGGGAAGGTGGGAAACTTGCAAGAGGAGAACATCAAGCATAGTAGAAGGAACAATAGCTAGTTCCAAACAAGGATCATTCTATGAAGATAGGTTGTTGTGCTCATTACTAAAAGTGATTGATAGTTGTTGTGAAAGCATAGATGATAAATAATTATCAATATCAATAGTTTCATAATCATCAAAATCACTAGCATGCATATCATTATTAGCATCAATAAAATCATCATCAAGAGTATCTTTTTCATCAAGATTAATTATAATAGAATCATCATGTTTATCCATTTGAATTACGGTATTATTCACTTCCTCCATAGGTTCAAACATGGGTTGATCAAAGGAAAGTGAAGCATGAGGTGTATGAGGTGAAGATATATTTTGAGAGACATGGGCACAAGCATTAGCTCAATGCTTATGATGGTGATGATGAGCATGTTAGTTATGTTTGGTCTTGCTAGATATTTGAGATGGAGTGGGATCAATCAATATAGGTTTATTTTCTTCCTTAGGTGGGAGAATTAGAGGTGAAGAAGTTGATATAGAATGATTAATGGGTGGTATATGAAGAAGACCATGACTAGGATAAACCTTGTGTTTACTAAGTTCATAAATATTCTTGGCTTTGAAATCTTGTATGATAAGAAGAGATAATTAGGATGAGTTTGAGGTGATTGAAGTATATAAGGCCAAAAAAAACCAAGGTCAACATAGTCTTGAGGCCTAGATGGATGATAAAGGCTATGGTTAATGGTGTTGATCTCACCATCATGAGGGAATTTTAGACATTTTTAAATGGGAGAAGTTATGAATTGCATGGAGGAAAGCCATGGGAGACCAATCTTGACCCGGAATTGATCAGAGGTAGGAATGACAATGAAAGTAGTATGCACAATATTACCACAAAGTTCCATGGGAAAATATATAGAACCATGAGGAGGATAAAGGAAACCATTTCAAGTTTGAACCAAGACATCAAATTTATCATAGAAATAATTTTGCAAGTGTTTACTAAAAATATGTTCTTTAGTTATCACATTAACCATGCAAGTGGAATAAAAAAGAACACCACAAGAAGGGATACCAACAAACCTAGTAGTAATGTAAAGATGACCATCAGGTGCTTTAATTGTTTCAATAGGATCAAAGATGATTCAAGGTTGAGGCTAAGGTTTTGGTAAAGGTTTAGGCTAGATATGGTAGTAATTGGTAGAAAAAATGACAGGATAAATGTTGGAAATGTTAAAATTATTATTATTGGAAGTAGAAGGAATGTGTGAAGAAGAATGAATCACATTGGACCACCGATAGAAGGGATATTGGAAAATGAAAAAGGCACACTATGATAGTAAGGCACCAATGTAGGTAAGGAAACATATGAAACACTCATGGGGAGTGATGGAAGAGTATGATTAGGAAGATTCACATGTGTAGGATTAGAGGATTGAATTGAAGTTGTGATAAGTGGTGGAGCATAAGTGTAAATGCTAGGAATGGAAGTAGAGATAGGAAAATAGGTTTCAACATGTGTAGTGGATGGAACATAGCCTAATTCTTGAGCACATTTAGTCATGGACTTGAAATTGGAATCTATAAGATGGGGAATACTATGCAAGATGTGAAGACCATGTTTATCATTATGAGAAAGCTTTATTAAGGATTCTAAGGCATACATAGTCTTGACACTATGATTATCTTGAGCCATCCAATGTTCTATTTTCTAAAATTCTTGGGTGAGTTTTTCAATTTGGATGGAGGAACTCTTAAGGATTCTTCTTTATCATGGGAAGAATGAGAAGAGGTGATCTTTGCAAGAGGATTAGGATCATGAGGGAGCATATGGGTCTCATCAAGATTCATAGGAAAGAAGGAAGGTTTCGGATCAAAAGAACCCATGAGCCTATGAATTATTCT
Organism: Chamaecyparis obtusa; assembly: GCA_027943335.1. Lineage (NCBI taxonomy): Eukaryota > Viridiplantae > Streptophyta > Pinopsida > Cupressales > Cupressaceae > Chamaecyparis > Chamaecyparis obtusa. The sequence goes on along the minus strand of BSBK01005457.1, from coordinate 2,120,173 downwards.
AACTAGAATACTATAGGCTGGACTCAAAGTGGTAAAGCTCATACACAAAGGGATGAACTATAAATATAGAAAAGATAAAAAGCATACAAAGTAGATCCTTTGTCTAAGAACCACAATGCATATAAAGACTATCTAATCAACAATGCATGCAAGATAAGATATGCTAGAACTATAATGCACATAAAGGGGATCAAATTACCCAATCAAACGGTATAAAGCATGAAAGCATCAAATTCACCAAAATATAACATAAAATAAAAATTATGGTGTAGGGAAAGATCCCAAATGTATGTGTAAATTAGGCCACCAAATTATTAAATGTACATCGGGGAAATAGAAAGAGGGCTCTACAAATATAACCTTCAAGAGAGCCAAAATTATATTAGCACAACCCAAATGGATGTAGGGGTGCTAATGACAAATTCAAGTCCTTTCAAGGGTGAATATCTAAAGATCTCCTTTTTGATGATCTTTCCCTTTTTTTATTTTTATTATTGTTATGTTATTGATTGATTTGATAATGATTAATTAATTAACTAGATGTAATGCAAGTAAAGTAGAAGCACATATGATAATCAAGCACATAATAAGACCTAATTAGATATATCAAAGTAAGTGTTACAAAATGAAAAATAAGGAATGGAACTCACCTCGACGGCTAGTAGGGGACATGAGATCATATCTAAAAATGCATTGTCAGCATTCAACAGAAACTAAAACTAAGCTAGATCTGGAAACTGCAACCTTGAAACTACAAACAATGAAAATCTAAAGGCCACAGGAATAGTTCAACTTCTTGGGTACATGTCTACCTAGGTACATGTCAAGCTTGACTTGTATTTGCACTATCAGAAAACTTGAAATCTAAATGTCTGATGAAAAATGGAACTCCTAATCAACCAATTCTAATCCCAAAAAACTAAAAACCTAAAAATTCACTCCTACACACAAGAACAATGAAATTTTTTGGGGAAAATGGATTTCCTTGATCAAGCCCCCATTTAGGAATTAGCCTTGAAATGAGATAAAGCATGTAAAAGTAAGACAAATGTTAATATTCACCTTACTTGTCAAACCCTCATGGATGGATTCGAATCTTCTATCCATACGGATATATGAATTCTTGTATGTATGCATGCAACAATGTAGAATGTAGGATGTCTTCACAAATGCAATAGATCTACAATCACCAATTCACAGACCATGGATGTAAGTATGCTTAAATATTTGGATGCTTGAATGGATATTCTATGTGGATGTATGTAGATCTCCTCCCTTTATGGACAACTCCACTTTCTTCAATGAAGACAAAAGCTATACCTATGGAAGGAAATGCATGAATGAATGTCTTCAATGAATCCTTGCTAGCTTGGCTTGAACTCCTTGAATGCACATCAAAATTAATATCTTTCAGTTGATGGCTTGATTGTTTTTTGATCATATATTATGGATTTAATTCTTATGTAATGGATCTTCCTCTCTCCAAATGAAGGGAAAATAACTCCTTTTATAGAAACTAGGAGTTTAAATCTAAGAAGGCTGACAAAAGGAGAGTGGGAAGGAAAGATACCTTGCATCGAGCCCAAGGGCCAATAAAAATTCAAAACCCTTGGTATAGGTTGAGGTTGACCTATATCCGAGAGCAAAACTCAAAAAAGGAAACCCAAATATTGAGAGGTATTAGGTGTTTTGGGGGAAATGCGGGGAAAAATGTGGGAAACATGGGAAATCAAGCATAAATGCATCCATTTTCTAGGATATCACTAAGATGGAGTCTATAGGTCCTTGAGATTCCAAATTAATGGGTTCTACCTTTAGGACGGTAGAGAGACATACTAAATTAAGACAAGAAATGAATCCAAAAAAGTTTCATTGAATGAGAGTGAATATCCCTACCTTGAGTTTATGAATAGATTTTGTACTATCATTTATTCACATATCCAACATTATCGTGGTGCATGATGAAAAGATAAATAGTTTCATGGTTCAAAAAATTAGTTTCCACCTGGTTGTATTCTTTAAATTGTAGATTTCTTCAAGAACTATACATTTGCCCCTCAATTGTAAATTCAGGCTCAATGTTATCATTTTGACAAAGTTGAAATATTTGTGCAAGTGGAATATAGAGATGCACAATTTAATTTGGATGGTATAGAAAGTACTAATCCATATGAACCCATTATCATCAAGGAGGTTTATTTCTATATTAGCGATGGTAAGGTTCATGATAGGAGCTATGCAACCCATTATTTTGCAATATTTTTTGAAGATCTTGAGGATCACAGGATAAATGCTTCACAACATTGGATTTGGTCTAATGGTTGTGTGGGTAGGTACATAATTCAATTGAGTTTCATTCTCATTTAAGTGTTTCATTAAGGTAAATACAGGTTTTGAATGGACCCCAAAACCATTTACAAAAGATTACATAAGATTTTCAATTAAGTTCATACAACTGGAGAATGCCTGCTAAAAGACAAAAAGCAAGACCCAAACCCTAAAAACAACACTAAAGAAAACTATAAAATAAATCCAAAAAGACAGTCAACAATAGACCTACCAGCAACCTTCCAACAAAAAGCCTGCACAAATTACATCTTAGTTTTAGTGGCCTTTTTAGCCTCTTTCTGCATTTCCTCCATCTTCTGGATGTAATCTTTGAGGTTTATTAGTTCCTTAGGGATATCAAGAAATTTCCTCTTGAGGTTACTTCTGGTTCTTGTAATCTTGTAGACTATTCTTTTCCCCTAGAATCATCAATCATCATTATGGTAGTTTTCTCTAGTAGACTTCTCTCTAGATAGGCGTACAACAATTTTAGATTCATAACAAAGACCTTGAGGCCTTCATTGCTATCCTTCAAAATTTCTCTAATGCAGTAGCCATTATAATTAATTTTTTCATTAATCTCCTTGAGCTTTTCATCCACAATAGTAGAGATAGTAGCATTTAGATTATCATCAGAGTTGTTTATATTTACCTTGTGGAAAACATCTTCAGTACAATTTTCTAGCCTTCCTTTGAGAGACTCCATTTCATTTTCCAAGGCCTTGAGGTTGTGACCCATTTCCTTTAAATCCTTTTTGAGCCATTTTTCCACATCTATTCTGTGACTTGCAAAGTTCCTAACCTCCTAAAGAATATTTTCATGAACATCAAAACCAATGGGAATCTCTTTCTCCTTCCCATCTCTCATCCTTTTCTCTTTTGTTTTCCCAACCCTTGTCACAAGCTTCTTGTTTAGAATCCCTTTCTCAATTTTCCTTTTTTTCTCTTTCTTATTTTTCTCAATTCTCTCTTCCTTCTCTGAACCCTCCTCTTCCATCTCCTCTTCCTTGTGATTTTCTTCTTCCTCCTCATTTACCTCTTCCTCCTCACCCAAATCTTTAGCAATCTATTTCTTCTTCTCCCTCTTATTCCTATCCTTAGAAGAAGATCCCTTCATAATGGTCTTTGGTTCCAAATCCTCTTCCTCAACCACATCATCCTTGTTCTCCTCAATCTCCATCCCTTCCTCATTTTCCTAAGTAGAGGATTTATGATCTTCTATGACCTCTTTTAAATCTCCCTTTCCCTTCCTAATCTTCTTGTCCTTCTTTTCAGAACCAAAACCATAAATTTTCTTATAAGTTTTATTCTTCTTCCCTTTAAACATTTTAGGGATAGCATCAAGGACATTATCCCTAGCATGGCCAGAAATAAGAATAATTAATCCTTCATGTAGCACCAAATAACCAGGATTTTTTCTATTTTCCAAAATACTGTTGTTCAAAGAACTTAACAGGTAGAAAGGGAAAGAAAATTTCTTCTGATACTTGAAGTGGTTGACCAACACAAAGTGAAAGTTTTAGACCTTCTAGAAATGCCCGTCTAGTGTGAAATATTCCATCATAACTTTTATCACTTTAGCCCAAATCTCCTTAATCCTATTCATTTCAACATAATCTCCTGAGCATTTGACCAACATTACTTCTTCTTCTTCATTTTTTGGGAAAAGCTTTATATCCTAAGTTACCATGTGCTTTTTGTTCCGATAAAACCTCATGCCATCCAAAGGCATTCTCGTTATGTCAGAAATGAGGTTCAATGAGAGAGGGAAGGACTTATCCATCAGGTTAACTCTACAATTTTCCCATCCAGTAGAAAATTTCTTTGTAATCTGCTTATCATAGCCATGAAGTCTTTCTAGGTAAGGAGAAACCCCTCCCTGCTGGAGATTTCTCCAAACACTCTTCTCCTTTTTCCATTTATCACAATCCTCAGGCTCTTCCCTTCTTAATCCACCTCCCATATCTTTGGCCAAATTCTAATCTCTCTTGTTAACGTCTTTCCCTATTTCAAAATGAGGCTGGTTTCCTTGATTCAATATGAAAAAAATAACCCATAATATATGTGTAATAAATTCTTTCATTATTTTCGCACACTTAAACTGATGGATAACTCTCCTCAAAAAATTAATTGTCCTCTTCATAATTACTTGAATTAATGATGATCCCTTCCTTGTGATTAAGTCTATCTGATGAAGGGTGCTCCCCTTAATACCACCAACACATAACATAAATAGAGAAATAACAACAATAATATGCAAGAACAGAAAATTGGCTTCTTATTATCTCAACAAATGTGGAATTACAAACTTTTAGAATTACAATATGTAAGCCACATGGGCATTCCCTTACAATATTCTGTAGGACAAAGCCTCGAATCAATACCCAGATCTACTACCCAGAACTACCCTAGACAACACTACGGGCCTTCTTTATATAGGCAATTTCCACTGCCCGAGAAGGTTCTAGAAATTTAGCCCTTAGGGCCGATCAAACTTAGAATTATTTTATTTTACAATTTATTACATCAAAGTCGACTCAAAATGAGTTTTGAAACCCAAACATAAATTTTGAAGAAAAAATATTTCCCACCATTTCAGGTGACCCAACTTCCGAGGACCATAAGTCATCACCCGTTGACCCGATTGGCTATTATAACCAAATTTTGGAAACGCCACGAAGCACTCTACAGGCTTGACCAGTGCATTGTGTTTGTCACCCAAATTTTCAACCTCATCTGGGGCCTCTAAAGCCTTCAAAACTGAGTTTGAAGTTTCTGTACCCTGTTGCCAATACCAAAAATCTTCAATATCTTCAAAACTAGACCTGATCTAGCCATGAAACTTTGCTGGCAGGCTGATATGACTGAGATGAACCTCCATATGTAAAATTAGAACATTCCAAGATTGTAAGACCAACTTACTAAAAATAGCAAGTTTTCATAAATAGCAACTCTGCACAAGATAGCCCTTATTGAATACAAAAACCAAAATATTTTTTTGGGTGATGCAAGATTGCTCTTACACCCAGGATGCTCCTACATCAGACACCCGGGGTAATTTGAGAAGTGACCCTGTCACGACTCAGGTGTGCAGAGGAAAACCAAGATGGTTAACCTCCTCCTTTGTTAGCCACGTTGAATCTTCAACAGGTCATCCTTTGCATTTGACCAAATACTCTTCATATGTCATATTCCTTGTGCTTCTACCAACATGACTATCCAGTATGTTTTCAATCTCCTTGATATCTGAACTGGTTGCTGGAATACTCCACTGTGCTACTGCAACCTCATCTTCAACACCTCCTTCGTGATACTCTGTCAAATTTGAAATGTTAAACACTGCTGAAATATTCAGCTCACTAGGCAATTCTACCTCATATGCATTTCTTGAATCATGCTTCTTCAATATCTGACATGGTCCAAACTTTTTCATTTTCAGCTTGTTATATGTACCAACTGGAAACCGCTCCTTCCGCAAATGAACCATGACTTCATCCCCAACCTGAAATTCCTTATGCCTCCATTTCTCATCTGCCTTAGTCTTATACTGCACATTCATCTTGGTAATATGCTTCCTCACCTCCTCATGGATGTTCTTCAAATGTTCTACAAAATCCTCAGCTTCAGCACTACTTATTTCTCCTTTATCTATCTTTCTCAATTCAGATGCATTTCTTGGACTACTTCCATATATGATCTGGAATGGTGATTTACCAGTGCTCTTGTTGACAGAATTATTGTATGCAAATTCTGCCTGTGGTAAAATCAAATCCCATCCTGTTGGCTTATCTCCAACCAAACATCTCAGCAGATTTCCCAAACTTCTATTCACCACCTCTGTCTGTCCATCAGTCTGTGGATGATGTGATGAACTGAACTTCAAATTTGTCTTCAACTTCTTCCACAATGTCCGCCAGAAATATCCAACAAACTTAGTATCTTGATCTGAAACTATGGTCTTTGGCAAACCATGTAGTCTCACCACTTCTCTGAAAAACAATTCTGCTACATGAATAGCTTCATTAGTCTTCTTGCAGGGAATGAAATGTGCCATCTTCGAAAATCTGTCAACCACCACAAAAATTGAATCATGTCCCCGCTGAGTTCTCGGTAAACCAAGAACAAAGTCCATACTGATATCCTCCCAAGGCTTCTCTGGTATAGGTAATGGCTGATACAACCCTGTATTCTGCTTCACTCCTTTCGCCATCTGACATACTCTGCAACTCTGTACAAACTTCTTCACATCTTGCTGCAATTGTGGCCAATAATAATTCTCACCAACCAAAGCAAGGGTTTTATCACGACCAAAATGTCCAGCCAATCCTCCACTATGCTTCTCCTTGATGAGATTCTCCCTCATAGAGCTTCGTGGAATGCACAACTGACTCCCTCTGAATAGCATATCATCTTGGATGATAAAATTCAGCCATTTCATCCTGTCTAGAGTAACAGGTTCTGTACAAGCTTTCCAAGCTTCACCAAAATCAAGATCATCTGGATACAAATTCTTGAGTTCCTTGAATCCAACCACTTCAATCTGCATCTCTGTCAGCAATAGTTGTCTTTTGCTAAGAGCATCCGCAACCCTATTAGACTTTCCACTCCTGTGTTTCAAAACAAATGTATAACTCTTCACTTTCTGCTGGTATCATTCTGTGTGCTGCCGTGTTTGGCAAACTGGCCCTTGGAATCAAATCCATCTGATGACTGATCTTCCTTACCGGTGGTAATCCATCAGGTACATTATCAGATACAATATCCTCAAACTCATTCAACAAATCTACAACCTCTATAGGTACATCCTCTACTTCTTCTTTACCAACTTTTAGAATTAAAGCAAAACACACATGCTCATGCCTCATACCATCTAAGAATTTTCTTTCATCAACAAATGTTATTCTTGCATTACCACATACCTTTTCTTTGGTCTCCTTCAATGGCTTTAGCTTATGTCGCACTCCATCCTTTGTCAGGGAATAGGTATTCGCACGACCATCATGTACAGCACATCTGTCAAATTGCCATGGTCTACCCAACAACATATGACATGCATCCATAGAGATGATATCACATAGTACCTCATCTTGGTACCCGCCAATCTTGAATTTTACCAGGCACTGTTCACTGACCATGACCTTGTGGTCATCCTGCACCCAGGCAATCTGATATGGATGTGGGTGTTTCTGTCTCTTGAGCTTCAACTTTGTCACCATCTCTTCTGACACTAAATTGTCAGTGCTTCCACTATCGATAATCTCATCACAACATTTACCCTCACACTTGCATCTATAGCGAAACAGGCTCCTCCTTTGTTTAGGTTCATTCTCACCACTCAGCAAGACTCTTCTGTTAATTAGCGTTTCTCCTCTTTCAACATCTTCAGAATTTGATGATCTAGCATCTTCATCTACATGTGCAACTCTAGCCTGGCCTTCATTTCTCCTGTCTATTCTGCCTTGGCCCTGAGGACATTCAAATGCCCTATGACCTTCTTCTCCATAGTGAAAACATGTTCCACGAAAGCCTTCTCTTCCAGATCCTTGTCCTCTTGCTCTTCCTCTTCCTCTCTGATCTCTATTACTCTGATCTTGGAAATGATTGGAATTATTTCCTCTCTGATTCTAACTGCTACTGGCCTCATCCTTCTTTTTCGGATCTTCATTTCGGCCACCATATGACCATCCACCAGATCTTCCACCACGACCTCTTCCATTTTTTTTGCTCTTAAACTTCTTGTTCAGCTTTTCCTCTACTTTTAGGGCAAACTGGTATGCCTCCTCAATACTATTCATTCGAACCAGATTCAACTCCTCCTGAATGTTTGCCCTTAACCCATTAAGGTATCGGACAACTTTCTCCTTATCAGCTTCTGCATGGCCTATTCTGATAAGGAGTCGATAGAACTCCTCTGTATACTCCTGAATAGATCTTCCTGCTTGCTTCAAACTTTGCATTTTCTTTAGTAGGTCAAGCTCATAATCAACAGGAATGAACTGTCACTTCAATTTATCCACCATCCGATCCCATCTTGTGATTTTATCTTTCCCTCTTCTATTTCATTCCAATTGAATTTCTTGCCACCATATCTTCGCATGACCTTTCAGTTTGGCCTTCACAAATTTGACCCTATAAGGATCCTCAACATCTTCATACTCAAAATACTCCTCACATTCATTGATCCAGTCGATCAATTCCTCTGGGTTAAGATTTCCAGAAAATGTAGGAACCTCAATCTTAGGTCTTTTCCCAATCTTAGAAATCGCCCGAAAAAGTCTTTCTTCCTACTGATTCACAACTTCAGCTTCTCCTTCTTGATATTCTTCTTCGGCTTCATCCTTGCTTTCGTCTATGAGATTAAGATTCATTCCTCTGTGAATCTCTTCTTGCAATGCTCGCACTTGTCTCTGCAGCTCTCTAACCTCAGGTGTCACAGCACCAGCTCTTCCGCCATGTTCTCTTCATGGAGGCATTTTCGCGATGCGCATTGAAACCCTAACCACGGTCCTGGTGCAAACTGCCTCACAGTCGGTGATCTATTTACACACTCAAGAACTTGGCTCTGATACCACTTGATGAAGGGTGCTCCCCTTAATACCACAAACACATAACAGAAATAGAGAAACAACAACAATAATATGAAAGAACAGAAAATTGGCTTCTTATTATCTCCATAAATGTGGAATTACAAACTTTCAGAATTACAATATGTAAGCCACATGGGCATTCCCTTACAATATTTTGTAGGACAAAGCCTCGAATCAATACCCAGATCTACTACCCGGAACTGCCCTAGACAACACTACGGGCCTTCTTTATATAGACAATTTCCACCGCCTGAGAAGGTTCTAGAAATTTAGCCCTTAGGGTCGATCAAACTTAGAATTATTTTATTTTACAATTTATTACATCAAAGTCAGCTCAAAATGAGTTTTGAAACCCAAATAGAAATTTTGAAGAAAAATTATTTTCCACCATTTCAGGTGACCCAACTTCCGAGGACCATAAGTCATCACCCGTTGACCCGATTGGCTATTATAACCCCATTCTGGAAATGCCACGAAGTGCTCTACAGGCTTGATTGGTGCAAAGCGCTTGTCACCCAAATTTTAAACCTCATGCAGGGCTTCTAAAGCCTTCAAAACTAAGTTCAAAGTTTTTGTACCCTACTGCCAATACCGAAAATCTTCAATATCTTCAAAACTAGACTTGATCTAGCCATGAAACTTTGCTAGCAGGCTGATATGACTGAGATGAACCTCCATATGTAAAATTAGAACATTCCGAGATCGTAAGACCAACTTACTAAAAATAGCAAGTTTTCATAAATAGCAACTCTGCACAAGATAGCCCTTATTGAATACAAAAATAGAAATATTTTTTTGGGTGATGCAAGATTGCTCTTACACCCAGGATGCTCCTGCATCACTATCAAACATGATTAGACTTATGATCTCTTTTTGGAGATTAACTTCCTCTTTCCAAATAATGATAGCTTCCTTATGGGCCCCCACATTAGCAAGTCCATTTGTTGCCTTGTTACCTTCCCAATACACATGGGAAATATACACTTCTTAAAAAGTTCCTAAAATAGATTTGATTTTATCAATGATATGAACTATAGTCGATGAGGCCATATTCTTACATTTTATACAATTTATTATGTTTAGAGAATCTCCCTCTAGCCAAAGCTTCATACTTCCCAGATCTTTAGCCAACATCACAACTTGGAGAGCTGTCATAACTTCAAAAATACAACTTGTTTGAGTTCCTAGAGGCACAACAACAACTCCTAGAAAATTACCAGTCCAATCTCTCACTAAACCTCCTACCCCAACCCTACCAGGATTTCCTTTGGCCAAGCCATCAAAATTTCCTTTATGCCGTCCATTCGGGGTTGTCCATATGATTTTTTCTCTAGGGTTGGAATCTTTGGCTCTTTTTCCCAAGAAGTCCCAATTGTGGATTTCTTTGAAGTCCTAAGAATTGTTCAGAAAAGAAGAGTCATACAAACAATTGGTTCTAAAGTTTTCCATTAGGCTTCTGTAGACTTGGTCAGCCACAATCTCAAAGGAGGTTTGTTTGTCTCTAAAAACTCTTTTGTTTCTTTCTTTCCAAATTCTCCATGTGAAATGTGGGAGAACCATTTTCCATATGATTTTGATCTTTTTTCCTGGGAAATGGCAAATCCATTGGTTAACTAGATCTTGAAAATTATGAGGGTTTACCCATTCCAACTAGATTTTTTTGAATATAGTTTCCCACACTTTTCTTGTCAATTTATAGTGCATCATCATATGGTTAGTAGTTTTAGCTTCAACACAACACAAAAAACATCTATTAGGCATGTGGAAACCTATTTTACAAAGGTTGTCCACAGTTAGAATCTTATTTTGGACAAGTAACCAGTAGAACATGTTAATCTTAGGGATAAGATTATCAATCCAAACCTAAGAGCAAACTAGATGATTTTCCTCCTTAAAAAAGAGAGCAAAAGTAGAAGAAACTAAAAATTTACCACTGGCTTCAGGGCTCCACACAAGAGCATCCTGCTCATTATTTCTAACAAACAAAGACTTAAGTTGTATATTCAAATTTTTGATATTTTCATCAATGATACCGAGATCAATCCATTTTTCATTTTCCCAGTAGTTAGAGACCATTTCACGTATTGTCTCTCTATAGACCTAGATATCATTCATCCATTCATGGTTCTCAATGAGAGGACTATCTTTCAACCAATTATCTTCCCAGAATCTTATCTTCCTACCATCTCCCAACTTCTATCTAATTCCCTTTCTAACTAGAGACTTAGCTTTACTGATACTATTCCAGATATAGGATCCTTGAATATCCTCTTGATTACTTAAGGTTTCTTCAAGAGAGAGCAAAAATATTTATTTTTTAAAATAGTGTTCCATTATTTCTTCTCTTCAAACATCCTCCAAATTTGCTTGGCCAACATGGCCTTATTGATATTTTTAATACTTCTAATTCCAAGACCACCAAAAAACAACTTTATAATTATAAATATTATTTAAACCAACCCTCCCTCTACTCTATAAACTTTAAACTTAGTTTAATGTTTCAAACATAATGTCAAGAGGGAAAATAAAACAAAGTTTGTTTGTTTTTCTAAACCCTCATATCTCTGCTACTCTCCAAACCCTTGCGCATAGAGCCGAGTGCGAGAGGAGGCGGAGGAATGACAGAGGAGAGGGAAAATGGGGAAAGGGAGAGAGAAATAGAGGGTGGAGGAGGTGGAAGGGAGTGAAGAGGAGAGGAGGGGAGAACAGTGGCGTGAGTGGCGGTAGGGCACTTGGGCGGAGGAGCTCACACATAGCGGCAGAGGAAGGGAGCTGCGGCCGGGAAGTGGTGGCTTTGGCATGAGTGCCGCTCTACCCACCACTGCAACATTTAAAAGTTTTTTGATGACTTTAAACATGGCTATACCATCCACTTTTAGGTTCCACAAGCCCCTTACTTTATTGTCAAGATCTGGGTGAGCTAACCACATCTTTTCAAATATGAAAGGAGCATTTCTTTCACCATTGTAAGAACTAGCTGTGAAATAAATAGGGAAGTGATCCGATCCAATTCTAGCAAGAGAAGATAGAGAATAAGAAAATCGAGTCATCCAATTGAGAGAAATGAGCACCCTGCCAAGCTTGACTTAAATAAGATTGGCTCTAGTTCTATGATTTGTCCAAGTATAATTTATCCCTTCCAGTTCAACATCCAACAATCCTTCATTGCTAATAAACTCCATCAAGTCAAACCTACTATCAACTTGGGGAAAGTTCCCTCCCATCTTGTCATTATCTTTTAGAGGGGTATTAAAGTCCCCCATTATCATCCATTGACTATTAGGAAAAGCAACCTTGACTTCATGAAGTTTTTTACACAACTTCAGTCTTCCTGACTTAGTATTTGGAGCATAAACATTTATAAGAATCCAAGATAATTGATCCTTAATATTACACACATTAATAGCTTGAATTTGTTTTTCCTCAAGCAGAAGCTGACAATTAAAGCTAAACTGGTTCCAAAAAATATCCATACCTCCAGAGGCTCCTTCAAAGTTACAACCAAGGCATCCTCCATATTTAAGCAATTTTATCTTTTCAACTTTTTCTTTTCTCATTTTAGTTTCTTGTATAAGAAGAAAATAGGGCTTTGAATCCCTAACAATATTTCCAACTACATCTTGCTAATGAGGACCATTAAGTCCTCTTATGATCCAAGATATGATCTTCATAAGGGATTTGGAGAGCATACCTCTAGGATGGTCAGCTATTTTCCATCTGCTATGTTCTATTTAGCTTCTAGGTCTCTTAGTTCTCTATCTATTCTTCTTCCTCTTTCTCTTTATAGAGTACCAACATTTGATTTTTGTTTCCCTCTAGTTTGGAATCCTCCTTGTTTATGAGCACCATTCTTCTTGACCAATCTAATAATAGAGCCCCCCTTGGAAGCACTATCTCTTTTCTTTTCTGAGTTAGAGGATTGATCTTTTGAGATTGCAGTTCCTAGAAGAGAGCCTTTCTTTCCTGAGAAGTTTTTATTTTTAAGCTCCCCTACCTTAATCCAATGATTTTCCTTTACATCAAGATCTATTTTATCTTCATATTCTGAAGACCATTTCTCTATTGGAGATGAGAAAGAATCCTTACTAATCCCATTAAAGGAGTTACTGTGAGTCTGACCATCCAAGATGTTATAGCCTTGACCTTCTTCTATCACTTGAATTATTTATACTGATTCTAGTCCTATCAGGTAGTCTTCCACCCTTGATACCAGTTAAGTGAACTCTACCTTTGGGGATCCCAATCCTCCACCTTTATTGTTCAAGTTAGGAGTGGAAGACTTATTAACACTTTCTACTCACACCTCCTTATCCTTCTCTTGGTCATTTTCCATTTGAGATTTTCCAGTGGGAGATTCTTGTTGTGTCTGATGGTTCTCTATTCTCCTTGGACTCAAGGGAGATTCATTAATTTTTTGGTTATAGCCTTCTTTTGGTTCCAAAGGAAAAACTTTTTCTATTCCCCCTGAATATAGTTTACGTTTTCTTTCCACTCCATTTTTCGTTCTAAATGCTTATCCTTCATCTTCCATTTTTTTTTCCTTTTGAAAATTATTTATGAGTTCAAACTCTAGTTCAAATATGAAAATACAAGCTACAAAAATAAGTTTATCCTAAAGCTCCTAATACATATAGTCTAGATCCTCTCTATCTTTTATTATCTCCAAAACTTTTTCATGCTCTTTAATAGGAAACCTCCGCTTTTGGTTGCGACGTCCTTTTTTGGTCAATGTCTCAGATTGTAGCTTTGTTTCTATAACCAAGTGATGGTAATGTAGAATTTTTTAGTCGGGCATATAATCATTAAATTGAACACCATTTTTGTCTAACTTCATTTGATGATAATAGGTACCTTTAATAACAATTGAACCAATTGAATATGATTTTCCATCACCATCCACAGTTACTTCTAGCAATTTGTATTTTTCTTTCATGCATCTTAGTAGATAATAATATACACCTTATGTATTGTTAGGATCTACAACCACACAAACAATATCACCTATACACACGGATTCCATAAGTTAAAAATAAAAGTAAGATAAAATATGAATAGTAAGTTTGTGATCAATTAAAATTAAATAAAATAACATGCATGCACACACACCTATAACAACTAAATCAGAAACATGTTCATAATCAATTGAATATATAGGATCATGAATGTCTATGTCAATGTCATCATCTTCATAAGGAGGCATTTCGATTCACTATTTTATTTCCCATTGTGAAAATATCCATTTGCAATATTCTCTCATTGATTATTATATTGTTCTCAACGCAATCAACACAAAAGAATGATTTTTCTCTTACTTAAATAAATGGAGGCTTGTTGTTTCCTATAGTCACCACTTGATGTAAACTTCTAATACCAACAATTGTTTGAAAATTGTAAGGATTAGATCAATCAATATCTGTTACAAATATGAAATAAAATTCACACATTTTTAGATCAATAGTTATGATAAAAAGTGAAATGCACTTGATGAGATTTTAAAAGACTCTGAACACAATATTTTACTTTTCACTTCCCAAAAATAATGTTTTTTGTATGTTGTGTCACGATTAGTAAAATGACTTTTTCCTTCTAAGGGCAATGTTTCACCCAATGACCAGACTTATTGCATAAGAAGGAAGCAAAGGGGGAGGATTCATATTCATTTAAGTTATTATTTACTTTTAATTGAATTGCAATATAAATAAAAATTATTAATTTATATATTTTTTATTTGATTTCAATTTGATTTTTTTATTAAATGATTAGATACATGCACAACTTTATTTTAGGATAATTTAAGTTTGCAAAAGCCTTTAATTGGCTATCTATGCAACATGCTAGATGTGATGTTAAGTTTATGTGGAACTTATTTGAAAGTGGACATGGGAAAGGAGAGCATGATGGAACAAGAGCGAAGTGTGCACTTCACCAACATGACCTTGTAGGTACAAATGGTGTTCAATGTTTATATCCATTTCTTAGTTTAATTTGAAAAGAAGTGCACATAAATACATATCTTATATATACACGAAGCTTCTCCATTTTCTTTAAACTGATAGTTCTTTAATGTAGGTAAGAGCATAGATAATTCAAAGAATTTTTTTGAATGTTGCCAAAGTCATTTTGCTAGTCGTGACACAACATACAAAAAACATTATTTTTGGGAAGTGAAAAGTAAAATATTGTGTTCAGATTCTTTTAAAATCTCATCAAGTGCATTTCACTTTTTATCATAACTGTTAATCTAAAAATGTGTGAATT